>WSFP011509130.1:0-13224 GCA_009831015.1 Picea engelmannii
CCGATATGCACATTTTCGACAATTCCAGGTTTGATGGATATGTTGAGGGGAATAGTGGGTGAGATATTTCTTAAGTTCCCTTTAGAAAACACTTCGTGTGTGGACTTAGGAATGGTTGAAATGACGACAACGGTCGACGGGTTCGAGATCCGTTGGTAGCTCTCGATGGTGTGTTGTTCTAGGAAGAGGATGGAACAGTGATGGCCATCGTCCCAGAGGGTGTCTTCAATGACAAACATAATCATATCGTCCATGGGAAAAATTACACGGAAAGAATCTGGAGATAAATCACCAAGAGAGGGGGTAGAAGGGGTTGTCGATTGAATGTCCTGATAGGCAGATTCGACCGGACTTAAAGGAATTTCATTACCGTAACAAATATGATCGTCGGGGTCGGGTACCAGCCATGGGTCATGAGACGCAGGGGTTCCGTGAATCGAGGTGGAGATCATGTTGATTGAGGTGACAGACGAGTATGGAACATTAGGTGGTGGAATGGGGAAAGTACCCATTAACAAAGAGTCTTTGAGAAGACCTACACCGACGTTCTCGTAACCGGGGGGGTTTGGTGATGAACTGTATGTTGCCAGTACAGGTATCTGAGTTAAAGAAGGCTAATTGGTTGACGGTAATGACCTTTCCTTGACGTGGGAAATGTACAACATGAAAAAGAGTCGACACAATGGCACACGTGGAATCAATCCAGCTATGGCCAAGCAGAAGATTGTAATCGAGAGGAGCGTCAAAGACTTCCACTTCGACTTGGACTATTTTTCCTTCTAGCATGATTGGCAATGAAGGAAGGACACCCTAAGGCTTAAAACTAGATCCATTGAAGGCTTTGAGTGTGTTATGGGATTCATTCAAAGAGGGAGAGTTGATGGCTTTCGAGCAGGTAATAGACATGACACACGTCGAGGCACCCTTGTCGATAACGGTTTGAAAAATGTTTTTTTCGGAGAAAATCACTTGGATATGGAATGAAATTTGAGGGGGTAACCTTGGAATGTGATCTTCCAAGTCAAAAATTATTAAATTTGTGTCCGTCGGGTCGATTCCACCGATAGATTTCAATAGTGCCTTCCGTTGTGTGGGACAACTTTGAAGGACTTCGAGGGCTAACATCACGGAAGGTGCTTGGGCCAGGTCTTCAACAATGTTGTAGTTCTGGGCAGCACGAGCATGAGGATTGAAAGACGATTTCCAAACGAAGCCCTTTGGAGGGGGGTGAAGAACTGTGTCAAGGCTCGGTCATTTGAGATGAAGAGGACCGTTGGTAGGTGGAGTCGTGGGAGAGGGTTGGACCGATGAAGGAGGTATATCATCAACCTTCTCTTTAGAGGGAGAATAATCTTTGGCTCGAGTGGTGAGTGCGATGTCATTCTTCTTTGAATCGCCAGTACACATTAATACATAAGATGTAGTGGAAGGGGAAGGTTGGTCATGAATGACCAATTGGGCCTATTGTTGAGAGGGGAAGGGTTGGGACAAGACGGTCGGAGTGGGTGGTTTCGGGGCCCCTTGAATGAACTTAGTAACCTCGACACGTCATGGACAATATTTCGTGTAGTGATCATCACCACAGATAAGACAAGGGTAGCGAGGTTTGCACTTATCCCTATCGTCAACAGGTGGGGTTTTGGTTCTCTCTGCTTGAGAAGTATTTTTTTCCTCCTTATTCTTACCCTTTCCCTTTCTGGATTTGTTTTTATCGGTTGGGGTAGAGTGAACCACATTTACCTCAGAAGTCTTGTCGATGGGAGGGGTAGGAGATGGATCATTTTGAACATTAGAAGAAGCGGGTTTGGGGTTGTTTCTCGAGGCGAAATGTGGTTGGGCATGGAAAGTGCCAATCACACCGTCGGCTGCATGAGAAGCAACCGGAGTAGCTGAAGCGGTGGAAGTGGAAGGATGAGGTGCATCAGGGAGAAAGTAGTAAAGAGTACACGTTTGTGAGTAAACGAGGTCAAGGTATTGAGCATGACTTATGGCTTGTTCTTTCATGACAACTCCACCCATGGAAATTTCATGACTAATGTCGTTCACAAATGATTTTGTGAACCACTCTGCCAACAACTGATTGGGAAGTTCGAGTTTGATGAGACGTCGTCTTCGTCGCCACTCATGAATGTGATCGGATATATGAGTGGATTTGTTTTGTTTGAAAGAACTCAAAATCTCGGTCCCCATTTCATAACGGATAGGTAATTGGTAGTGGGTGAGGAAATCCATAGCTAGGGTGTTGAAGTCGGCGAAGAAACCTCATGGTAATTCTATATACCACTTCGCAGCAGAACCTGTGAGAGTTCTTTGAAATAGACGTAAACAAATAGAGTCATCCATCAAGGAGTTGGATGAGCACCAGAGGTGAAAAGTCATCACGTGATTGTTCAGGTCCTCTCTCGCTTTGCCATCAAATTTAGGAATGTCAGATGGTAGTTTGGATGGTATAGCGGGCCAATGGGGAGAGTGACGGATTGGATCGTTTAAAATCCTTGACAGATTCGGGAGGTCCAAAGTGGCCAAAAAGAGTAATTGTCTATTCATATGCGGGTACTAGTGGCTTTGGGGAGGGAGTCCCATCGGAAAACTAGTGGTACCATACGCAGTTTGCATATAATGCAAAGACCCCAGTAGATTCGGTGGTTGTTGTGGAGGAAAGTAACTCATGGGATTGTATCCTTGAACTGGGACGTGAGTTTGAGCATTCGAGCCCCAAATAGGATCGGACGTACCTGGATATGGTTGGCCTATACTAGGGGGTATAACAGATGTAGCTGGAAGCTGTTGCCCCCCAGTCGATTGAGGATTATGTTGTATCAGATGATTCCAATACTGGGCCAAGGATGGAGGTATGTTTTGTCCATAGGGTGGGGTTGGTGGGGGTTGTCCTCCAGTTGGGGGTTGAGTTCCAATTGGGGTTTGTGTTCCAATTGGGATTTGTGTTCCAATAGGAATTTTCCCTACAAGGGGGGGTTGAGTCAAACCTCCTTGGTGAAATTGCCCACCAACAAGAATCTGGTAATTTGGTGTGAATGACAAAATGGTGCCACTAGGATTAGTGTTGCCAATAGAGGATGAAAAAGGTCCTCTGAAAGGGGGTTGAGGAAGTGTCGGAATGAAGTCGGGAGGAGAGTGCCCAGAAGAAGAGGGACCACTGGGAGTTCTGGATGGGGTTTGTGTAGGAGTGGGAATAGAAGCATTCAATGCACGGTATCCAGGTGGAAGCGACGGGGTGACATTGGGCGAGAGCGGTGTGCCAGTGGGGGCTTGACTAGCCGCAGTAATCCCAGTGTGAATACTCATAGTATCTGTGTAATGGACCATTTCTAAAGGGATGGTTAAGATGTGGTCAGCTCATGGAGCTTCTGTACCAGGAAAATAATAAGCAGTAGTAAAAGGTACTGCGTCTGGGTCAGAGGTTTCGGGGAACACAGGTGAGACAGTGATTTCAACGCCTGCTCCTGAACCAAAGAGATCTCGTCTAAAAATGCCAGTAGACCAAAAAGGGTCTTGGCCTTCAAGTCCTAGAAAAGGTCCAATCAGTGATCCAGAAGAAAAAACAACTAAGTCTCTAGAAGAATTCACTCGCATAATACGTCTCTCAGAATCGGGGCGAAGTCAAAAGTCCTCTTGAGAATTAGTAATTCATAACCGTTCTAGAGAGTCAGTTCTTTCCACTTGTGGAGTGATCTTGGACTTCATTATGTTGAGGAGAGCCCTCTCGTGAGCTTGTAGGCAGGGGTTGAGAACCTTCCATATTTTCTGGAGGTAAGCCCTGCATTCTACGTGAACAACATGGAGGGTTTATTATGAATGAGTTACAAACTTATGAAGAAAATCCTGTGGTCAACTTGGGTAAACAAACAACATGCGCTAGTAAAAAATCTAGGAAACAACACCAAGAAAACAAGACCTTCTAATTCTGAAATTACTAGTTGGTGATGAAATCCAACGTCGCAACAACGAGATGAGAAGGGGCTGGGCTAGGGTGGAAAAGTTACGTTGACAACCTGCTTAACAGACTTACACCCTGGTGCAAGCTCCCACACATAATCATGGGTATACCCTCTAAGGAGCCTGAGTGATTTTGGCCAACGTCGATTCCAGGTACCATGATGACTTGCCCCTTCATAGTCACCTTGTTTAAGACCCTAAGAATATAGGCCACTAAGGTTACAATCGAAAACAATAAAGCCTAGGGGGACAATTGACAGTCCGATCCACACGCAAGGGCAGGGTATCTAGCTCGAAATCAACTCGAGAGGCTTCCACTCATCATTGTGGGTATACCTCCAAGTGACCCCCGTAATGCGTGCAATCTCTACACTGATATCAATGAAGCAGGGTGAGTAACTCTGTCAATATCAATGTGACCTCGGGTTTGACCCTTGTGTGAGAAGGGCTTCCCAGGACAAAATGTTGTAAATGGAATTTTGACACTCCTTAACACAAGATGTTATTGTGTGTTTTTTGCTTTGGAGAGTGTATCTCTCTGCCTATTCCAAAGTGCTAGCCTAGCTAATTGTTGGTGTAATAGAGTCCTAGAAAAGAGTTACTAGTTAAATTTTAAAATGGCACAATGTTATTAAGGGTTGTTGTTACTCAAAGGAAATGGAGATGAAACCGATGTTGTGTGAGACTCTGACCCAACAATGCATAGATAGGAATGAAATATATCAATTTTCGTTCGATGAATCCTATGTACGGGAGGGAAAGAGAAGTATTCCAGAACAATCTTGAACTATGATATGCAATCTTCAACGAATCACGTGACATTGACAATTCTCTATTTTTTCTATTTCAATAATTGATTTCCAATATTTTCAAAATGAAAATGATTTTAAAAAGAAAAAAAAAATTACTTTTCAAAAAGATCCACACCATGGTGGTGAAAGTAAGGAAAACCAATAACTAATGAATAAGCAATAAACAAAACCCAAACCAATCTTTCAATGGAAACAAAAAATGACAAGCAGACAAGACTAGTCTTTTCAATTGCATGCGAACAATGATCTTCCAAATAATGAGAAAATGAGAAAGACAAACAATCCCAACTTTCAAACTAATCACCGGCTCCTAACCAAACAAGTACTCTGATTCCAAGATCAGAGATTATGTCCTTGCTAAGAAAAGTCAAGAGATGAGAGTTGAGAAAAAGATGGACAAGAAGAGCCTTTGATTTCTGAAGCCTGATCATGCACAAAATCCAAAGTCAAGAAACAATCAACCAGTGGTCCAAGAAGTTCTTTTCAGACACCTATACAGATCTGGGCATCTGAGCATACAAAAGATTTAAATCCAAAAAATTTAAAAATGGGTTCGTAGGCTATCAGTAATGTACAGTGCGAGAATGGATCATTCTCACAGGCTGGATTCAAGCAGGGTGCAAGAACCTCGCACTGGACTGAAAGGTAGGATGCAAACTCAAGGGGTTCTCACAGGCCACTGAGGGGTTCAGTGTGAGAAGGCCTGAAACTAGGCAAAATTTTGGAAAATGACAAAACTTTTGAAGGGACTTCTGGACCTAGAGAGTCTGTCAGGGTTTCCTGAAGACTCAGAGATTGATAGAAATGAAGAAAGGTAAGGCAAGAGCAAATGGCCAAGGAAAAACACCAAAAACCACTAAAGAATGGGTTGTATCCCCGGTGGAGTCGCCAATTTGTTATCAGACTAATCAGTAGGTGCGAACACTAACAAATCTCCCTAGATCCACCTGGATCTAGAACAAAATAGGATAGGACATGACTCTTTCCCTAAGTTACGACCATTGAATTAGATAATAAGGAGGAACAAGTAACATACCTTTGTATCGCTTCCTTAGGTCTTTGTTGCTCCTGCTTCGCTCCGGTGCTCTCATGAGGTCAAGACCAAGAAAACACAAACCAACCAAAGTAAAGATAGCAAAATGTATTCAATCGTCAACTTATGCATATGATCAAGGAGTTACACAATAAAGTAAGAATGACTTTATGGGAAAAGGACATGTCGTTGTATCATATTAATCGAAAGTAGAAGATACAACCTGATCGCCTTGATGTCACAAGCTTCCTTTCGGTGATTCTTGGTTCCAACACACACACTTGCTCTATCCTTGCATGAAGAAGATCCAATTCCTCTTGATAGACCTACTAGAGTCTCCAAGATTCTGTTCAAGCTGAGTTCTTCACACAATTCCTTCACCAATTCTCCAATTAATCTTGCTTAACCTTTTCCATGAGAATCCTTTCAATATATAGGAGAGGGTGAGATGGTTACATGGATGAGAATGATCCCACCAAATCATGGAAACCAATAAAATGACAACCATACGAATGCCAACCCATTTTCTAGAAGATCCCCTTCTAGAACCCTCGAGACTTCTTCCCTTTTCCAAGCTTGAAAACAAGTTCGCACCCTATGTATAGAGCACAGTGTGAGAAGTTCGCACCCTAGATGAAGGTGGCTTGCGGGAATGGGTCATTCTCGCACCCTAGGCTATAAGAAGCCTACGAACTCTCTTTGAAAATATGTTTTCTGGAAGGAGATAAATGCCACTTTTCTCAGGAGAAAGTTCTTGTTGGGAGCCTGAGTACACCATTGTTAATACATCACCAAGATGACCAAAATCATGTGTAACAGTTGTCATTGATGTCAACCTTAGAAGAAGCCCCTAAAAGTGATGATGATGTTTCCACTTGAATAAGCATTGAATATCCTTGAAGGAGTCTTGAAATAAGAGTATATAAATCGAAAGTAGTCCCCTTATGTTGTATATTTTAAGCATGGCCCTTGCGGGATGAGATACCATGTGGTTGTTTCCACATTCCCACTTTGAGTTGTATACAAATGGAGCCTTGAAGGATCCTTGAAGAATCACTAAAACCAAGTGAAGAAGCCCCTAAAATAAAGTTAATTATCCCCTAAAACCAAGACAAGAATCCTCGAAATTCAAGTGAAGAATCCCTTAAGAACAAGAGAAGAATCCCCTAAAGTAAAGTGAAGAATCCCCTAAGGTCGACCATCCTTAAGGAAGATGTGTGACCCAAAAGTTTGGGGCCTTAGTCGTACCCCCTCATGTGAAGAAGAATCATATAAATAAGAGGAGCCTAATTTGTCCTTTGGATCACATAAATTAGACCTATCCAAGGAAGAGGAGCGAATTTCCAAGGGAATATGACGTGTAGAAGGGGAAAATTCCAAGGGAAGATGAAGTCTTGCGATGATTTCTTCTAGGGTTTTCTTTGAAGGCTATCTTGGAATTTTTGATATAACTTTTTTTTATAGAACAACTCAGATAGTGAAACTTGGAGGTTTTTTAGAAGAGATAGTGAAAAATCATAGGTATGAATTTCAGGTCTTTAATCATTACAGGTTTGGAGTTATACTCAGTGGAAGTTGAGGTTCTTTAAACTGGGGTTTTCTTCTTCAAAACAAGTCATCTTTCCATTTTCGCTATAGATTTTTTTTAGGGATGGGTTAATGAGAAAAACTTGGAGAAATTTCATAGAAGATATTGAATAATATTGGATACAAGTTTCAAATACTTTTTCATTATAGGTACAAAGTTAAACTTGTTTGAAGTTAAGGTTTGTGACTAACCCAAAAACTAGTCTGAAAAAGGTGTTCGAGATAAAATGGTTATATCTGAAGCTTGGTAAGTCCAAATTGAATTAATCTTGTTGAATTATAAGGAGAATATATCTTGATATATGAGGTCCAATTTTAAAAATCATAAATAGAAAATTGAGTGTGTGGCGAATCTTACAGGTTTGCAGATTTGAGGTACAGTTTTGAGCAGTTTTGTATAAAGATTTAAGAAGTGAATTTGGGATTGCATTTGAAGGTTGATTTGATATTGTATCATCATTTAAAATATTCCAAGGGCATTGGTGTCTCCTTCTAGTAGGTTATGGAAAACGCAGGGAGTGGGTGCTTCCTTCAAGTTGGTGCTTGTAATATCTTGAAACTATTTAAGAAAAGTTTTTGTGGTTTTCTCCCAATTGGGTTTCCAAGTAAATATTTGTGTGCAATGTATATGATTTTATGTGATGATGAATGACATGATTAAATTTTAATGTGTATGTATTTCTTGAAGGGATTCACTCCCCCCTCTTAGTATTCTTGAATATTCTAACAATTGGTATCGGAGCGGGTTCCTTAAGCAACAGTATAACCACTAGAAGGAAGGTCATGGATAAGCAAGGAGAATTTACCAAAAATGGAACACCATTGTTTGATGGGAAAATTATTCTTTTTCTAGCATAAGAATGAGAGCATTTTTGTAGGCACGAGCATTTGATATTTGGTGAGTTGTAGTAAATGGATACACTACACCAGCTTCTCCCCCAATAGATAATTTTGGTAAAAATCTCAGTGAATACAATTCAAAGGATATAAATTCCATTCTAAGTGATTTAACATGTTCAAAAATTTTCAAGGTTATGCATTGTGATTCTACAAAGGAAATCTCGAACAAGATCAAGAATGTTTATGAAGGATATGCTAAATTCAAAGGGGACAAGCTTCAGACTTACAGAGGACAATTTGAACATATGAGAATAAAGGAAGATGAAGATATTGCAACTTATTTTCTCTGAGTTGATGAATTTGTGAATACTATAAGAGGACTCGGAGAAAATATTGAAAATTCAATTATTTTGCAAAATATATTGAGATCTCTTCCAACGAGATTTGACCCTAAAATATCATCTCTAGAAGAAAGACAAGATCTAGCTACGTTGATGGGATACCAAGAAGGGGGAATGCCTTCCTTCGCCAACTCAAGATGAGGATGAAAGTTCTATAAAATATTTATTATATTTATATTGTTTTAGCTTTTTCTATTATAAAAGTTAATAAAGAAAATCATCGTCTTTTCCTATTGTAATACTTAGTAGTTTTCTTTCACTTCAACTTTTTCTATTGTAACCATGAGAAGGATTTCCTGTAAAAGGATCTCCTCTCTCACTCAATGAATAATAAATGGTCATTATTTGTTCTTCATTCTGTATTGAGTTTATGGAGTCTGATTTTCATATATGCATGCATATCAATTGGTATAAATGAAGTTCACTCCTCTACCTAATCTGATTTTCCTTTCACTTTTTTCCCTTTCAACATTTTTGGTTTCAAATTCATTTTTGTAGCCCTCAGCACCACTTCCTCCTAGCTTTTGCAATAGCACAATAATTCTTTTGCATCACCCACCATCTTTCTCTAGAGGTTCCTCTTCACTATTTCACAAGGGTTCTCTTTCTCTTTGGGGAAACCAGGTGTCTCCACCCTCCCCATCTATGCGGCATAACACTGAGTAGCCAGGTGCTTCCACCCTCTCAGTTTCATCCTCACTCACTGGGAAACCAGGTGTCTCCACCCTCCCAATGTTTGAAACATCAATAATTATTTCCATTCCATCATCACTACAACTTCTGAGCATCCATGGCAATCTGCACTCCATCCACAATGATCTCAAACTTAAATGGAGAGGCTGAAAGCAAGGACATTTTTTGTTTAAACTAGAAGGAATTGGGATACCAGGAAGGGGGCATTCCTTCCTTCGCCAACTCAAGATGAGGATGAAATTTCTATAAAATATTTAGTATATTTATCTTGTTTTATTGTTTTCTATTATAATGGTTAATAAAGAAAATCCTCGACTTTTCCTATTGTAATACTTAGTAATTTTCTTTCACTTCAAATTTTTATATTGTAACCATGAGAAGGATTTCCTATAAAAGGTGCTCCTCTCTCACTCAATGAATAATAAATGGTCATTATTTGTTCTTCATTGTGTATTGAGTTTATGGAGTCTGATTTTCATATATGCATGTAGATTAGTTGAGCATTGATAAATTACATGGAATACTTATAGCATATGAAATGAGAACAGAATAGGAAAATGCATCCAGAAGGGAAGCAACTTTCAAATCCTCAAAGAAGAAGAAAAAAAAAAATCCAAGGTCAAAACCATGCTCCAACAATAGTGATGATTCATACAATGAAGAAGAATCCAACTTTGAAAGAGGAATCGACAAGTACAAAGGTAAGCTTCCTTTAAAATGTTTTAATTGTGGTTAAGTTGGCCATTTTTCTTCCAAATGTCTTTGTGTAAGGGGTTCAGATAGTGATGAAGAAGTTGTTCCTAAGAAAGAAAAGAAATATTAAAAAAGAGACAAGGAAAGAAACAAATAATATTTTTGAAAAAGAAAATACTTTATTCAAAAGATGATAGTTCCTCATCCGATGAAGATGATGATAATCACAATGACTCAAGAAGATTACTATTCATGGTGTTAGATACTCAAGAGGAAACTATTGAAAATAATGAAGGAGAATATGAAGAATAAGGAGAAGTGAATATTGAGGAAGAATTGATCGGTGCCTTAAGTGATCCAAGAATATCAAAGAAGAAAAATAATTCTCTCAAAGAAGAGTTAAGTAAACTAAAGGAAGGATTTCAAAACCCTAGAAAAATGATGAAGAAGCCAAGCAGGATATCATAGATCTAAGGATTCATTTGGAAGAAGCCAAAGTGATTAAAGAAACCCTCAATATACAACTGGGAGAAAATAAGAAAATAACAGAGAATATTGAAGTTGAAATAGTCTCACTATGAAAGGAACTACAGAATAAGGACTTCCAACTAAATTTTTGCAATAGCACCAAAATACCGGATGCAATCATCTAATATCAAAAACCATTATATGACAAGTCTAGACTTGGATACAATAAAAATAATATTGTTAGGGTTCAATCTCTATGATGATAGGAAATGAAGCGGAGAAAATAATTTATGCATACACTATCAAGGGTTCCATCAAGAAAGAAGAATGCAAGCCTCTAAAGGAGGACATATAGAAACCAGAAATAAAGAAGAATAAATAAGAAGATCGTGCATTCATAGGAACATAGAATAAAAAACCAACAATGAATAATACCCAATAATAAGATCATGATTTCATAAGATCAACACCAACTAGAAGACCACCCACACCTAGGTGCCAAAATATTTTTCTTGCCTTGTGTTATTCTTGCAATAATTTTAGGCATAAAGCCATAAATTGTAGAGTCTATGAAAAGGGTAAAAACACCTGGAACAAAATTAGCTATGAAAATCCCAAGAATCATTATTAAGGAAATTATCCCAGAAAGCCTTGTGAGGCGTTTGACATAAATTATAACATTTTTGGTGCTCTGAGTTATGAAATTGAATGCTACAAATGTAACCATTTTGGATAAATAGCTAGAAATTGCAGAAGTGATTTGATAGTTTCTTCAAGGTAACCTTACAATCATGTTCCTTTCAATCATATAGAGGAACAACAAAGAACTTGGAAAATGAAACAAGAAGATTTGAAGGTTGAGGAATGTTAATTTTCCTTGCAAGCCCAAAATAGAAGAAGCCATTGGTATATTGATAGTGGATGCTCAAATCATATGACTGGAGAGAAAAATAGATTTGTAACATTAAATAAAGAAAAAATTGGGTTTGTCACATTTGGAAATGATAACTCAACCAAAATTATTGGAAAAGGCATAGTCAGTATTGAAAATGAATATATTGTGGTAGAAAATGTCCTACCTGTTGAAAATCTGAAGCGTAATTTGCTAAGTGTGAGTCAAATCTGTGATCAAGGATACACACGTATATTCAATTAAAAATAATATGAAATAGGGAAAGAAGGATTAGGCATACTAGTGGAAATAGCGACAAGGACTCCAAACAACATATACATCTTGAATGAGATTGAAGAATAAAGATTTTGTTTGGGAAAAGAATATGAAAGTTGGATTTTCCATAGGATAATGGTCCATATACACTTTGATAATATTGTCAAGATTAGCAAGAAGCAAGTTGTAAGAGAAATTCCAGAAATTACAAATCCAATGAATACCATGTGCAAGCATTGTCATTATGGAAAACAAACAAAAGTTGAATTCAAGAAAAAGGAATACTCTATAAAAAAACCATTGGAGATTGTACACATTGATTTATGTGGGCCCAAGAGAACAAAAGGATTGTATGGTGAAAAATACTTCATGCAACTCATTGATGAATACACCAGAATGACCTAGGTTTGATTCCTCAAGAAAAAGTCAAAAGCTTTCAAATGTTTTGTTAAGAACCAAATATCAATATAGCATAGAAAAACCTCAAAATAAGTACTCAACGCCTTGAAAAAGAGATAATTTGGGATAATAAGCCTCTTCAAGGGGGCAACCTCCTCTTATCCCACTTAAAGGTTCAAGTACAAGATGATTCAAAATGAAAATGTCTCCTTGGTATGGGAGACTGGGAGGTATAATTACAACTAATGGAATAAAACCGACATAAATAAAATAACATTACTAATGTAATATGCCCCAATTAAGGGGTAATGAGCCAATATTAGGGCTTACCATGCCCCTCCCCTTGAGACAAGTGTTGTCCACAATGCTTGAGTAACTCTGGATGCTTCTTTATAAAAGACTCATCTTCCCAAGTGGAATCTTCAGCCAGTAGTTTCCTCCATTTAATGAGCTACTCTGAAATGGATCTATTCTTTAGCTGGAAAATTCTTATGTCAGTGATGGCTTCAGGCTCAAATATGATTTTTCCTTCCCCGTTAAGTTTTGGAAATATAGTTTGAACTGGGATCTTGTTGCCTATAACCTTCTTTAAGCATAAAATATGGAAAATTGGGTGTACTCGTGAAGATGCAGGCAACTCCAATTTGTATGCCATAGTACCAATCTTTTGCAACACCTTATAAGGGCCATAGTACTTTGGTGATAATTTATTATCCTTCTTAGCTTGCTCGAGGGACATCTATTTGTATGGTTGTAGTCTTAAAAACACCCAATCCCCTACTTCAAAACTTCTTTCACTACGATGTTGATATGCTTGTTGTTTCATGCGATTTTGTGCCATGGTTAGGTTGCCCTTTAAGATTTGGAGAACTTGTTGTTGATTCTCGATGTGATATTCCACTGCTTGAACCTTAGACTTTTCTTTTAGAGAAGAAGTGATGGAAGGAGGGTGGTATCCATAGAGTGCCATAGATGGTGTCATTTTTGTTGCAGTATGAAAGGAATTGTTATACCACCATTCTGTTGAGGGTAACCATTTGAACCATTGTGTTTGTTTATCAGAGACAAAGCAATGAAGGTAGCCTTCCAAACATTTGTTCACTATCTCGGTTTGTCCATCAGATTGAGGATGATAGGATGAGATATGAGCCAATTGAGTACCCAAACAAGAAA
>WSFP011509131.1:0-13224 GCA_009831015.1 Picea engelmannii
CTTGAGAGTCCTCCTTTCCAGCCACACCAAAATTTCTCTAGTATCTGTGTCCCCCCTCATGTTTCTATGCAACCAGAACCACTTGCCAATGATGTCTAGCAAGAGGTTGTTCATCAACCTATTGTACGTCATAATGGTTGGTCTACAGTATCATTTCCATTTCCCCTCCTCCACCACCATTCAACCCAAATTCCCAAGCTGATCACATTGCTTCACCAGCCCAGCCTTCAAATGCAAGCAAAAGTCTCAAAACTACCATGCCCAAACCAGAGATTGATAAAGGGAAAAAAGTGGCCAATTCCTTTAACTCTTCCGAAAATTCCTCTGAATCAGTGTCCTCTCATCTCTACCTCAAGGAAAATTCCTCCCATGTCATCAGTGAAATCCATCGTCAAGGTTCCGATCAACCTAAGGTTGCTACAGAAGGAAAGACAACAGAAAGATCAAAAGAGAGCAGTAGTGAAAAGAGGCAAACCACCTGTCATAGAAAATATGGTTTTTAATGTTGTTAATGCTATTTTCTTTTGAGGACAGTTTTTATTGGTATGATAGAATGTTTGGACAAAAAATACACATTTAGACAGTTTTGTTTTGGACAACATGGATATGATTCTAATATTGGATATAGTCATGTTTTATTTTGATATTAAAATATTTGACTATTATTATGAGGATGGGAGTTACATGGAAGATATTTGAGTTAATTTTTTGGGGAATTATATTTCATGTTTTAATGATTATTAAAGAAATAAAATTGGAGTGACAAGGGGTTCCACCTATTTAGTTATTATTTAAATAGACCCTTATTTATACATTATTATTTATTTGTCTGAACTAATTAGTTAAGATAATTAAGCTTAACAAAAGAAAGGCAGTTGAACTACCATAACTTATTGGGAAAGAATAAAAGCTCAATCAAAAGAATAGATAAAGAGGAGAGAGAATAGAAGGAGAACTCTGATATAAGGTCTGCTCTATACTTGTGAGATAATTCTTTTCTTCATTCATTTTGAATTTACTAGAAAGATAAACCATCTTGATGACAGGTGGGTCTCATTGAAGGCAACATGATTCAAAACTAAATCATAGCTTTCAACAACTTGTTTCTAAAGGTGTATGATCTATATTTTGCAGTCTGTGTGTTCTTGTTTGTTTATGGATTAGATTTCATGACTGATAAATAATATTTTGCAGAGTCAAGTGACAACATTTTTATGGCACATTGATCCAGATCCTTAGCTTCAGTTTTCTTTTGTTGTCAGAGTCTTTTCGTATGGTGCTCATCGAAGACTTCTAAGTTTGACTTTGGTCCCACCCTTGCAGGGGTTTGTAAAGAGAGTTCTTCTTTGTATCTCAGAATGAAGTTAATATAAACAATTTGATTTATGATTTCAGTTTCACATGCGTATCTTAATGATATTGTTCAGATTTTACTTTTATTCTCGTCTCTTTTCCTATACACACTTATGTATATATTTGGTTTCTTCCTTTTGAATAGTTACATGTAACATATAAAATAAGCCTTACTCCCTAGTACATATTACCTGTGGATTAAGATATTGTATTGATTTAAAGGCTATAAACTCAGGGTAACATTCCCAACTATCTTGCCTTAGCCTAGCAAGATCTGAAAAATGTTTGAGTAAGGTTCTTCCTACCTTTTCCTCAACACCACACATGTTCCAATTTCTTTCCATGTGTCATATACGTTGAAAGGGTAAAATGGAGTATCCAACATATTGCAAGCTAATTGTTAGGGCCCATAGACTCACAAAACCACTTGAATTTACTCGTGCTCACCGGTTTTGTCAATGCATATGCAACATTGTACAAGGTGTCAACTTTCTCTAGTATCGACTATCCATCCTGTACCATTTCCCTAATGAAATGGTATTGTATATCTATATGATTTGTCTTTGCATTAAAGGTTGGGTTCTTAGTTAGGAAAATGCAATTGTTACTATCACATTGAACTGTAATAGCTCTTTGACTTAGCCTTACTTTTGAATAGAGTTTCATAAGCAAAATTGCCTCCTTACATATATGATTATTAGCCATATACTTTTCTTCTGTAGTGGATAAAGTGACCACAACTTTTCACTTTCTCATCAAACTCACCACTCCACCAAACAATCGAAGCATGTAACCAATCGTATAAATCATTCTATCTACATCGCTTACCCAATCAAAATCAACATAACCCTGTGTATCCATTGAGTGTGGATCCCTTGGAACATCATTATGATAGAATCTGGAATATTCAAAAGTACCTCACAAGTATCTAAACACCCTCTTCACTACAACCCAATGCTCACGTCCAGGATTAGACATGAATCAACTCAAGACTCCCACTACTTCGAAAATGTCTGGTCTCGTACAAACCATAGCATACATTAGACTACCAAATGTTCATTTTTCATTAATCTAGGCTCACACATGAAGTTCATTCCAATTTTATCATTTTACTTGAACCACAGACAATTGCAGTTACACCATAAAGAGTTTGTTGCAATAACCAAGATCACAAGAAGAAAACACCATGCACAAGTACACATGAAGTATCCTGGGAAACCCTTATCAACAAGGGAAGAAAACCCAACCAATCCTTTTCTATATTCTTCAAGAGAAAGACCTCCCACACCATAAACCTAGCACACAAAAGGGTGCTCACAAAACCTAGAAGACTAGCACCCAAAAGAGGTGTGCACTTCAGCCCAAGAACAAGTACTTGCTGAAATTTCCAAACTCGCACATCTGTTATGTTTCCTCAATGGGGAAATCAAATTTATTTATATTAGATTGGACATATCAAAATTAGTGTCTATTGGCACAACAGGTCCGACCTTAATAAATTAAAATATAATTAATAATTACCATATTAATTATCTTTCACTTTATGGTGGGGCCGACCTGTACCTTTTACATCACAAATAGGGTTACAGGTAAGTCTGATATAGTGATATTTTATCTCAATGTGTTTGGATATATCATGAAACACATGGTTCTCAAAGAGCTTCACACAGCTCTGGTTATCACAATGAATAGTGGTAGGATCCATATCATGATCAAATAAATCTGTTAGAAGCTTGCGAAGCCACACTGCTTCGCAGAATGCCACACCCAATGCTATATACTTTGCCTTTGTGGTACTCAATGCCAGAGATCTCTGTTTTTTTCTGCACCAGGAAACCATGGAAGACCCTAAGGTGAAGAAACAACTGTAGGTGCTCTTCCGGTCCACTGTGATCCCTACCCAATCTGCATCGGCATATCCCTGCAATCTCAAGTCTACACTAGAGGCATATTTCAGGCCATATCCAATTGTGCCTCGTAGGTATCACAATACATGTTTCGCTGCTATCCAGTGAGTCTGTCTTGGTTGACTCGTGAATTGGCCAAGCACATTCACTGCATAACATATATCAGGTCTTGTGTTAACCAGATACATCAATGATCCAATCAATTGTCGGTACAAGTGTGGATCAATATCACCTGAATCAACATCATTTATTTTCTTCAAATCCATCACCATTGGTGTAGGAATGGATTTGCATTCTGTCATACTGAACTTATTCAATATTTTCGTTGACTCAGGAAAATCTCATCAGTCCTCTGCCATACTTCTAGTCCCAAGAAGTAGTGCATCATATCTATATTCTTCATCTCAAATTTAGCAGTCAATGCTTGTTTGCATTCAACAATGAGTCTCTCTGAACCGGTGAGGAATAGGTCATCCACATATAGGACCAAGACTAAGTACTCATTGAGAATAATGTGGTAATATAGTTTTGGGTTAGCATCACTCTTCTTGAAGCCCAAACTCATCAATAATCCATCCATTTTCTCATACCAAGCATGAGATGCTTCCTTTAGTCCATACATGGCTATCTTCAACCTGAACACATGACATTTTTCATTGTGTATCACGAATCCTTCTGACTGCTCGATATAAACTTCTTCCTCCATCGCACCATTGAGAAAGGTTGTATTTACATCCATTTGATGTATTTTCCAACTCATGGATGCAGTTAGTGCAATAATAGAACAGATGGAAGTGTATCGGGATACTGAGAAAATGTCTCATCATAGTCAACTCCCTCTACTTGTGAGAATCCTCTAGCTACAAATATCGCTTTGTATTTCTCGATGCTTCCATCAACTGCATGCTTGATTTTATAAATCCACTTGGAAGTCACTACAAAATTCCCTTTTGGCATCAAAAAAATATCCCATACATCATTTTAAGATAGATTGATATTCTTTTGTCATGGAATCTTGCCATACCTGTTCACCTGTAGCTTCTCCATGACAAGAAGGCTTAGAATCAATGATGTGACTCATGGATGAAAAGTAGCTCGAAGCTCTCTTTGGTCTCTTTCTCTCTCAGGATGTTCCTTGAGGAGTTGCATGTCCCTCTGCCTCTTGCAGAGTTTGTCAAGCCTAGATAGGCCTTCTATGGCCTAATGCAATATCTTTGGGGATACCAACTAGAGCAGTTGGATCAGCTGGAACAACTGGATCAAATGGAATAATGGGTGTCTCCCTATGAACCGTTGAAGGGAAGAAAGTGATGTCTCTTATGTCTTCTCAATTTGTTTGACTCCCTCTTGAGTCAAGTAACTCCCTTTGAAGTCTGAAGGATAGATATCTTCTTTTTGTTGTTTTCTAACCTGAAGACATTTTATGTCTTCTCAGGTGCTCAGTAAAAAACCTCTTCATCTTCCTTTCTTTCTTCCTTCTCTTCATCGATAGTTGTCTCTGGTAAAGTATTTTGTATCACACTCAATAGGTCATCCTCTTCAAGGGTGATTTGAATTCTTGACTTCTAGGAGATGAATTTTATTGATCCATCAAGCATGTCTTCCACCAAGGTTCTCTTCTTCATATTTTCCTATTTCTTCACAAACCCTTGTCAATTGGGCTAGAAAACCTAACGAATTTGTTGGGATTATGACTACCAAAAATAATCCTTAAGAGAGTCACAGGAATACTGGTGAGCTGAGGAGATCCTTCAATGAGATGTAGAAAACCTAAATCCAAAAGTCTGTAGAAAAATGCGAAACCCTAGAGACCTTAGGGCCAAAAATTCAAAGTGCTTAGAATTTCACTCTGAGAGTCTCTGGAGGTGCGTTGGAGGAGGTCGTACTCTCTTGTGCCAAAATTGTCCCCAAAGTCCAAGTATTAAGGGCTGAAAGTAAGAAATAAGGAGGGTCATAAAAAATTTCTAGAAACCCTAGGAGGGTCGTACAATTCTATAAAAAGAGGACGACTTGCCTTGAAGACTTTTGCAATGGCTTATTCAATACCTATGCTCTGATACCATGCTCATTTTTCATTAATCTAGGCTCAAGCATAAAGTTCATTCCAATTTTATCATTTTACTTGAACCATAGACAATTGTAGTTACACCATAAATAATTTGTTGTAGTAACCAAGATGACAAGAAGAAAACACCATGCACAAGTACACAAGAAGTGTCCTGGGAAACCCTTATTAACAAGGGAAGAAAACCCATCCAATCCTTTTCTATATTCTTCAAGAGAAAGACCTCCCACACCATAAACCTAGCACAGAAAAGGGTGTTCATAAAACCTAGAAGACTAGCGCCCAAGAGAGGTGCGCACTTCAGCCCAAGAACAAGTACTTGCTGAAATTTCCAAACTCACACTTGTGTTGTGTTTCCTCAATGGGGAAATCACCTTTATTTATATTAGACTAGACATATCAAAACTAGTTTATATTGGCACAACAGAGCCAACCTCAATAACTCAAAATATAATTAATAATTACCATATTAATGATCTTTTACATTAACTATATTTCACTTAATGGTGGGGCCGACCTGTACCCTTTACATCACTAATAGGGTTACAGGTAAGTCTGACTCTTAGAAAATATAGCAAGGGATCTCATACACCCACTAGTGCTCAACCACTAGGGTAACGTCCACCTGTGCTCAGCCATGGGGACGTCCAAGTCTCTATCTCACTATGTCTCACAGGAGAATCATTTGAATACACACTCACTGGTGCTCAGCCACTAGGATCATGTCCACATGTGCTCAGCCACAGGAACGTCCTACTCAACAGATCTTTATCTCACCGCGTCTCACAAGAGAATCATCTGGACTATCACAACATCTCAACTCTCTGCACAGAGGAGAATAGTAAACCCATCACATGGGCTCCTTCAACCCTCATAGGGGTACACATCATTTCATCTTTGTCTCAAAGAGAACGACACACCCAACTCATGGGCTTCCTCACCCCACACAGGGGCACACAACATTCCATCTTCGTCTTAGAGAGGAACAACACACCCATCTCATGGGCACACCCACCTCATGGGATCTCTCACAGGCCGACTCACTCAGTCTGTTTCCTAGAGGATGTCTCACGTAGCTGTAATCATCAACACCAACTACACTAACATAAGGAACAAAGTCCATATCCTCCATCTTTTTCATAGAAAATTTTAGGGACTATATATCGCATGTGGGTTATTTTTCCATTTCCCAAAAAAAGATTCGCCAATTTCCATTTTTTCTAAAAATGATTTGCCAAAATTTTATAGAATATTTTTTTTACCTAAGAAATAGCCCAAATTTTATAGAAACTATACAAAATCCTTAGAAATTTCAATATTTTTGTAAAAATATCACCAAACATTTTATAGTTTGCATATTAAGAACTAGTAAGATTCGCCAAGGTTTCTACAGTTTGAGATAAATTTTCATCCTTAAAATTATCTATGATCTTTGTTGGTGTTGTAGGACACTGCTCAACTAAAATCTTAGTTCCCACATAAATTGGAACACTCAAATCTTTGCAATCTTCCATACAAAAACGCTGTAGCACATAGTTTGCATACTTACTATGGCTCAACCAAAGCCTTTTATGTGCTCTATCTCTCCTGATCTCCATTCCTAAGATATATTTTATAGACCCTAAGACCTTCATATCAAATTGTATTGAAAGGTGAGACTTTAAATAAAAAATCACATCCTTACTATTACCAAAGAATAACATGTCATCTACATATAGAGTGATAACAAGGAAATGATCACCATCTTCTTTGTAATACACATAGTGATCTGATTTGGATCTTAGAAATCCTAATCTCGTCACAAAGGAATCAAACTATTGGTACAACATTCTGGGAGACTATTTGAGACCATATAATGACTTTTTTAACTTGCAAACCAAGGACTCTTTACCTTTTACAACATAGTTCTTTGGTTCTGTCATATAGATATCCTCCTTCAAGTCATCATGTAGGAATGTTTTTTTCACATCCATCTTTTCTAAATCCAAATCAAAGGTCGCTGCAATAGATAATATGAACCTAATAGATGTTAAATTAATAGTTGGGGAAAAGATCTCACCAAAGTATATCCCCTCAAACTAGGAATATCCTTTTACAACTAGTCTTTCCTTATGCTCTTTAACATTGCCATCTAAATTGATCTTCCTTTTGAACACCCATTTACATCCAATGGGTTCCCATCCATTAGGAAATGGGACCAAGTCCCATGTATCATTCTTTTTTAGTGCAACTATTTCCTTATCCATGGCCAATCTTCAAGACTCCTTATATTCCATCTCCATTGCCTCTTTCACTATTCCAAACTCATTAGTATTAACAGATAAATTAAATATATATTTAAAATCAAACGAACTATAATTATAAATGTCTAGTTTCCTTCTTTACTGAGTGGAGCTCCTTAAAGTTTGAGGTGGATTTTCTTCCTCCTCTTCTAAACTCTTTGAACGCTCCTCCTCATCAGGTGCATCATGAAATTCTTGTTCATTTTCTGGTTCATATTTCTTGGTCTTGGGTGGTAGTTAAATCACTAACTTCTTCTCATCCTATTCTAGTTGCACCATTGTTGGAGAAGACTTAACTTCTCTGAAAATAACATTTCTACGATACAAAATTTTCCAGCCATAGGATCACAAAGCTTGTACCCTTTCACACCAACACCATAGATGATGAAGATACATTTCACTTCCTTATTATACAACTTAGATAAATTCTCCTTAGGAACATTGTAACACCTTGTTTCCCCCAATCTGTAAAAATAACTATATCGGCCAAGAACTATGGAAAACTCAAAGACGTGAATGTTTGATTTGACAGACCTTTTTATAAAAGGTCAATGGATGTAAATTATGTTATGAATATGTGTTGCATGGCTGTTGGGAGGGGGATGTGCTAAAAGAGACCACGATGGCTAATGAGAGGTGGTGGAAGGGACCTGGAATGGTTGTGTTAACTTCCACCAAGCCAGTACCGTACTGGCTTTACTTGATCAAAGACCAAAGAAACTCTCTGGCCCCAGAATGGATTTCCCGTCAGATTGGTAGGTGGGGAGGCTCCTCAAGAGTTAATTAGGGGATGGGGGTGAACCGCCCATCCGTAACAGTGCCTAGACCTGACCGTGGACGGGGAAGTTCGTTCCACACACAATCTTGCAGAGAAAAGGCAAGAGAGGAAGTGCGGTAAGGGGAGAGAAAGAACTTGCATGACAGGGATCGCGGGCAAGAACTGGGGAAAATCTGGAAACACAGGGAGTTCTGAATAGAGGAGAAGGAGAGTTACCTTCGTCCTTGATTTCCATGGAGCTGGAAGTAGAAAATTGAACCTCAAGCATCATGGTCTAGCTTGGGGGTGGCTAGTGGTAAATCCGTTTGGAGTCACTGAGCCTACGGTTGGGTGGAAATGAGCACCCCTCTCAACAGTCGCGTCACACCTAGTGTTTTTTGATAAGTGTTATGTCTTGTATTTCTGAATTGAATGCATATTCATGTTTATACACTCATAAATGGTTTTTGTATGGAAGTGTTTGCCTGTGTTTTGATTTGGAGACAAGGGATACATGATTATACTTATATGACCATAATCGATCTATGTATAGAATGAGTAGGTTCATAATACGAGTCTGTTCCCTTGAGAATTGTCCTATCTACTTGGCTCGCACTATGCCCTGGTTTAATTTCCCGAAGGCACTTCTTTTGGGAAGTTTCCTCGCACTTCAGAGTCGGAGTGAGTCCCTTGAAAGGACTACCATGATAGTAAACCCACGAGTTTACCTTACCCTTACCACCGAATATATAGCTTGGCGAATTAGGAAGACTTTTACTCAGGTCACCAAGCCTAGGGATAATTTACCCAAGAACCCTCTGAAAAATCTGTCGGAGCTCTATTGCCCATTGACCTTAACCTTTACATAGGCAGGAGGGTGGACTTGGAAACGTCCTGAAAGTCCCAGAGTATTCGGACCCGTTCATCGGCATTTTGGCACCCTGAAAACCAAAGGGCAAGACCCTTCATCATCGCAAGTCGCGAAGTCTCGGTATGTGAAACTCTGAATTAGCTTATTGTGAATAGGTTTCGACATTTCAGCGTTTCAGCACCTGGGAAACCAAAGGGAAAGACCCTTCGTCATCACAAGTCGCAAAGTCTCGGTATGCGAAACTCTGAATTATCTTAGTGTGAATAGGTTTTGGCATTTCGGCACCCTGGAAACCAAAGGGAAAGATGCTTCATCGTCGCAAGTCACGAAGTCCCGGTATGCGAAACTTCGAATTAGCTTAGTGTGAATAGGTTTCAAAATTTCGGTGTTTCGGCACCCGAAAAACAAAAGGGCAGGACCCTTCGTCATCGTAAGTCGCAAAGTCCCAGTATGCGAAACTCTGAATCATCTTAGTGTGAATAGTTTTCAGCATTTCGGCGTTTCAGTACCCGAGAGAGAAAAAGGGAAGACCCCTTGTCTTCGAAAGTCGTGAAATATCGGTTCACGAAACTCCAGGAGGATCTGGACCGTCCATTGGAGGAGACGCGTGGTGAACGTTCAGAGTTCGGGGAAAGCTCTGAAACCCCGTAAGCCATTGGATCTCGTAGGAAAGAAAGGGGGTTAAGGCTGAGTGTCCTTCAAATCCCTTAAGCTCAAGAGGGATAGTGACCGTCAGATCTAGATCAATGAGGTTCGTTTATCTCCTACACGAATTTCCATATTGGAATTCGGGGATTTGAGTGACAGGATTTCTAGATTCGTTGCATCGTGAACTCCTGGTTCACGAAACTCCGAAGAGATTTGCAATCGTTGATCTCAACGAAGGGACGATTTCGGGTTTCGGGGTTTGAAGAGTCGAGAGACTCGACTCACTTGCATTTCGAACTTCCGGTTACCAAACTCCTGATACAGCCAGGACCGTGGGATTAGGGGGAAGATTTGCAGCCGTCGATCTCAACAAAGGGACGATTTTGGGTTTTGGGGTTTGAAGAGTTGAAATACTGGACTCTCAGGCATCAATGAGTCACGGAATGTGGAAGGCGCCTCTTGGCTTGGCTCGGGGTCATAACCGATGATTACATGGAAGCGAAGCCTGCGCTTGGTGCTTGATTTGTACATGACGGGTTTTCAATGAAAGAACCGGAGGATTAGTTTAGTGAAGGTTCTGACAGGAAGAGCTAGCCTGCGCTAGGACCTTGTAGGAACTCGGGGATTTTGTCCCTCGATAAGGAAAGGAGAAAAAGGCGAAAAAAAAAAAACCTATTATGCCGTAGTGGGTGTGTGACAAATTGGTATCAGAGTATGGTTGCAACACTTGGCCTGCTTGGGCTCATGGATGAGTTGCGTAGGAACTCCATCTGAAGTACTCTTAAAAGGAGTAGCTCTCTATCCTAAACCCCCTTATCAAAAGATGAAGTTAAGAATGAAAATTCCTATTGTGTGTATGCATTTGAAAAATATGAATTATGCACTGATTGTGAATGAATATAATGTTGACTAACAATGAGTGTTTTTCTTGCACAACAAGCGGACGATCAACCAAGAGAAACTGCAAACACATAGAATGGTGATGCACCACGAAGTGAGGGATGGCTCCCACAATAGAGATGAAGAGTATGACGAAAGGAGAGTGGTAGAAACCCCTCCAGATTGAGTTGAGACTGTGAGGAGCCTCATTGTCGAACTACAGAGCTGTAAGGCCGACAACAAGAGGTTGATAAAAGAGAAAGAGAAGCAAATGGAAATTAATGCAGTTTTGTTGCAGAGCTTATCCGACATACAAAGACAATTGCAGCATGGACCTGACACCAGTCATGCGGACCAACGACAGACAAAGAAAAGTCGAAGCTCACCTGGGATACAGAAACATGGTCATCTAAGTGGCCACACTAGGAGGAGCACCTCGAGAAAGGTTCACCCCATAGATAAGGGGCAAGCATCAGACAATTCCTCTAGAAAGGAAACTAGCAACTCGGAGGGATGTTCTAGTAGCAGAACTAGTTCTTATTCCCGAAGAAAATGGAAGAAGCGAAATCATTCCAAAAATCATAATCTCAAAGAATTCAAGAAGGCCAAACCACCCTCTTTCGACGGAAAAATAAAGAAGGGAGAGGAAGTGGAGGCCTGGCTACTTGGACTAAAGAAGTATTTCAGAGTCCATGACTTCTCGAAAAATTTGAAGGCCCGAGTAGCCACTTTCAACCTGAATGGGAAGGCTTCCATTTGGTGGGAAGACCTTAAGAACATAAAAGGAATTCACGAAAAAGACCTATCTTGGGAACGGTTTGAGAAATAATTTAGGAAGAAGTATCTGTCAGAAAAGTATTTCGACGAAAAGACTAAAGAATTCTATGAACTCAAGTTGGGGCAACGCACCATAGAGGAATATGTCAGCAGATTCCTCGAATTTCTGAGGTACGTACCCTATATAAAAGCAGAAAAGGAAAAGGTGCAATGATTCATCAGTGGACTACCTAAGGACTATCAGAACAGGATTTATTTTGACGAGCCAAAGACCCTAGAAGATATTATCCAAAAGGCAAGATATTGTTATGAACAGCTTGGGCATCGGACAAAACCTCGTGAAGACTGGAAGCAGAAGAATAGTTCGGGATTCCAAAAAAAGGGGTTTAAATCCCTAAGATTTAAAAACTATAAAAAGGACTCAAAGATGAGATTCCCAACCCGAAGTGTACACCAACAAAATTTCCCCTCCCAAAGCGGAAATAAACCTTTTGGATCTACCCCAGGAAAGATTGATAACTCGAAGAAAGAACCCTTAAAATGTTGGGGTTGTGGAGAAGAACATCTCTTGAGGGACTGCCTGCACCGACAATAGAACAGTTGAAGAATTTACAATGTTCAAGAAACTACCACCGTCAATGACATGGCCAGGAGTATGCCACAAATTTATGCAGCCATGGATAATAAACAAGATGACCACCAAGCTTTAGTGGTGGAGATGGAAGGTATGATCACCAACCATCTAGCGTCTATTCTAACTGACCCTGGTTCAAATTTGAGTTATATAGCCCCTAAGGCTGTTGATAAGTGTAAATTATAGCCACATAAACACGCCAAGCCATGGTTGGTGCAGTTAGCCACTTGCACCAAAAGAAAGGTAGTGGAGGTCATACCATCTTGCCAATTCACTATGGGTGAATTCCCCACCCAAGCAACCCTTAATGTATTACCCCTAGGATCGTATGACTTGTTGATTGGTATGGACTGGCTAGCCACATATAAATCCAGACTGGATTGTTACCATAAAACCTTAGAATGTGTAAGTGAAGAAGGAAGAAGGATAACCCTTCAAGGGATCGAAAAACCTATCTCAGTGAGATGAATATCAGCCTTTCAAATAAGAAAGTATTCCAGAAAGGGATGTCCACTATATGCGATACAGGTGTTGGAATCAGTTGAAGATGACAAACCAAGCCTCGAAGACCACCCCACACTAAGAGAATATAGAGATGTATTTCTGGAAGAGGTACTAGGTTTACCTCCGAGAAGGGACATTGACTTCTCGATAGAACTTGCACCGGGAGTGGTGCCAGGGTCTAGGACACCCTACAGGATGAGCACACCTGAGCTAGTTGAGCTTAAATTACAACTAAAAGAAATGATGGACAAAGGCTATATCCGGCCTAGAATGTCTCCATGGGGACCACCAGTCATGTTTGTGAAAAAGAAAGACGGTACCCTCCGACTGTGCATAGATTATAGGCAACTCAATAAGGTAACCATAAAGAACAAGTACCCCTTACCCAGGATCGATCACCTGTTCGATCAATTGGGAGGTGCTTTTCTTCTCAAAGATTGACTTGAGATATGGATACCATCAAGTTCGAATCAAGGGTGAAGACATCCAAAAAACTGCCTTCAGGACGAGATATGGTCACTATGAGTTTGTGGTAGTACCATTTGAA
>ML889286.1:478-10661 GCA_009831015.1 Picea engelmannii
TCCATGTCAAAGCAGTAAAACATCATGTCATCTATCATATCGCATCATAATCAAGGATAAATGTTTTCTTATCATAAAAGTCCAGATCACTTGCGAGCAAGTGTCCTCAAAGAATAAGTTTTCTCAGTGCGCCGGAGCGGGATGTTACAGAGGAGGTGAAATTGACCATAAAGTTTTACCAAAATCAATAAAAGTGTCGTAATATAAATCAAATTCCACATGATAATGACAAAATAAAGTCTCATGAACAATGATGTGTCTAACAAACCATGGTTTTTGTTGCACAAATGTATTGATGGAAATTTTAACTTCTTTGTGATCTTCCCTAAACTTATTGAACAATTCTATTTGTGTCATTGGCAATATATGTTTTGGATGTTCTTCATATTTTTTTCATGCTATTATTAATCGCAACACATCCCTTGTATGTGTTGAAACATGAGATTCTGTCAACCAAAAATTACGGGCCAATTCTTTAACATTTTCTGCAAGTCTATCTTTATAGGGTTGTCTAGAAATCAATGTCCAACAAGAAAGTTCGTCATTTGGATCTATTTGCAATTGAAATTCTCTATATTTGACGATGTTTTTATTGACATTCCCATCATTTTTTTCATGTGTCATGTCAAACGATATTTTATATTTCTAAATGAAACAACTGTTGTTTGTATCACTCTACGTGCAACACTGACATCTTTTTTTCAAGATTTTCCAAAAGCTTTTAATACACTAGTTATATTGTCAAAGACATTATGTTTCACCTTTGTATCTTTTGTCGACTTTTGAATACCCAATAATGATGTACCTTCTTTTAAATTTATTGACTTTATTAGACATAGTAAAAATTGAGCTTGTACTATTACTGATTCATCTTTGAAAAAAGTATTATTCATATTCTTAGTTTGATATATTATATAATTCTTATCTTCTTTCTTCCTAAATTTGTCAGTATCAACAGTTTCTAATATTTCATTGTCAATGTTGATAGATTCTCCTGCATATTTCAATTTAAAGTTTATATTAAAAAACAAAACCTGAACATAAATTCACTAAACTATATACAAGTGTTCATCTTCTATTATCTAAATTTATGTACAGACCTATAGGTGATTCGACTTATGCTTGAATTTTAGTTTCAATGTCTTCATCGACATTATAAGAAAAATCTATTTCTGTTTTTTGAAAAAAATCAAATCGTAATTACAATCAATTATATTAAACAATATTTTAAATTTTAATTCTATACTTTTAATATAGACAATATGTGCATGCATACCTGGTTGGACTTCTTCTTCTTGAAAATCTCTATTTACATCATCATCATTTGTTTCTTCAATATTTGCACATTCTCATTTGCTTCTCCAATAATTCTCTTTCCTTTTTTCGTTATGGTGAGTTTCATCTCGAATGCGATCAAATTTTCTCTTGCGCAATTTTTTGTTTCCCATGAGTATAGTTATCTGTAAAAGTTTTTAAAAAAATTCACATTTCAGAATAGTCTTAGAAAAACTTCATTGTCACAAAAATTATTAAAAAATAGTATGAATAATTTTATGTTCAACAACGGCTTCACCTTGAAAAAATGTTCAACATTTAGCTTTCAATATATAAATTGTTATTCCAATAAAAACTTGAACTTAATTTGTTTTTGTTTTTTTTTTAGTGCATTCAAAACATCAATTACCTTGTTCAACGAAAATGCAAAAGATGATTCAAAACATTGTTTAGGTGCTCTAGAAAACTGAGAAACAAGTGAGTGAATTGTGTTAAATGTGTTTGGCTGAAAGCGTATTTATAATATTTGGCGCGAAGTTAAACGATACGACGTTTTTCTTCATTGTTTCTGGCCAACAGAATTCTCTCACCCACCTTTCATCCGAAAAAAGGTTCTTTTGGTTGAAAATAAAGGAAATTGTCTACTTTTAACAGATTCTGTTAAAATTACATGTTTCGGCCGAAAAAAACTTTCTTTCAACCGAAAATTCTTTGGCCAAAAACTAGTGAATAAAACTGTTTGCAGGAACCTGAGAATTCCCTCTATCTTACCTGAACTTTGGAGGTTGGGAACTCCTGCAAATACTCATAATTTACTTTTGAAAATGATACCAACATTTGCAAAATTGAATATACTTTCAATGGATATAATTTGTTTTCATTTTCATTATTTTTATCTAATTTTATTTAATTTAAAAAAAAAAATCACTCCATAATATTTTCAATTGACATTATGATTAAGTGAAATTAAATATCCGTATCTCTAAAAATACATAGTGAAAATTTTAGAAAAAATTATATTCAGAATCCTTAAACTATTCTTTTCTAAAGGGTATTTTTAGATTTTACTTTTAAGAAAAACTTAAGATATATATAAGGTGGGGGAAAACATGTGTTTAAAATATGTAATTTTTTCAGCTTGGTCAACTTCAAAAAAATCTATAAATTATAATATTCATTCGTTAGACTCAAAATTATAGCCATAATAAAATAGAGTCTCTGTAGATTACTGTAGTAGATTTCGTTTGTTAAAAAAAAAGTTTAATAATAGATACATTGTTGTGAGGGGGGGGGGGGATAAATCATTACCATTCCTTTCATGTTTAAGGAACATACTGTTAAACAATTGTCAAATTGACATATCAAATCTGAATAAAAAAAAAAATTGAAAAATAGTGAGTGGAAAGCTAACAAAATTCTTCAAAAGTTTTTTTTTACTGTAAAGTGAAATTCTAAATAAAAAAATATTTTGTTATACCGGAAGATGAAGAACTTGTGAAAATATAGTTTTTTTTCTCATAAAACAAGAAAAATAGACACCCATCTTCATGATTTCACCCGAATGTCTTTAAGGTCTTTCTTCAGTATTTCTTGGTAGTTTGAAACTCCTTTCTTCTTCAATGTGTGTCTTCTTGTGGTCATACCCAATACATGTCTTGTCACTGAGAGATCTGTGTTCATTAAGGATGTCTTCTAAGGTTGATGAGATCTTCTCAAACTTCACATTTGTGGCAATTTTCCTTTTCACTTATTTTCTTAGAGAAATAATTTCAAGTTCTTTTGCTTGAAAAATTTCTTCCAACTCTTTTAGTTGATTGTTTATGAATTTTTCAATTTTCTTTTCCTCTTCTGTTTGAATCATAGCATTATGCATGTTTGTGCTTATTTGGGTATCTTTATCTTCTAATTTATTCTTCAATGTTTCTTTAGTCTTCTTAGCCACTTCTACTTGTTCCTTTAAAAAAATACAATCTTTTCAGCCTCACTTAGCTTCTCTTCTAGTAATGTATTCTTTTCTTGATACCTCTGTAGTTTTTCCATTAGAATTGTGTTCTTCTCCATTGAATTCTTCAAATCATATAGAGAACTAATCAGTTCCCCTTCAAGGTCTACTTCATCTTCTAATTCTTCATTCTCTTCTTCTTCTGAGGCATGGATTCTACTTTCATCTTTATCTTTCTCAAAAAAAAAAAATATTTTCATAGGTACATCTACTGTCACAAGGATTTAATTTGTCACCACAAGAATACTTACTTGATTTGACTTCCTTTACATTTTCTTTATTTAATTCATTAGTTTCATGTTTATTTGGGATGCCATCCATTTTATTTGATGTTTCTTGTTTCTCTGGTGTATCTTCCTTTTGATATTCTACACATTCATGCATTGCCTCGTTTGTGTAGTTTTCTTGTAGCTTGTCCCAAAGCTCTTTACTCTATGAATGCTTTCCAACTTCGTTTCTTTTCTTTTTAGACTATGATAATCCCCTTAGAATTATGTTCAATGTCATTGTGTTGTCTTTTTATACATTCTTTGTCATTGCACCCTTTGGTCTGTCTTTTGGAGCGATGTAACCATCTAATACTAATTTCCAAATGTTAAACCCATGTTCTTGTAAAAATTCTCTCATCCTTATGATCCAATCAAAAACGTTTGATCCATTGGACAATGGAACGTCATTTGCAGAGTAAAATTCATGAATATCCATGATCATCTTTCTAGTAGTTAGACTCTTTCTAAAGGAACCCACTCTGTTACCAATTGTTGGAATATTCACCAATACTGAATAGTGGGGGGGGTGAATCAATATTGAACACTTTTTGCCATTTTTAACCTTAAGCACAGCATGTAAAATTTAACCATTAAAAATGTCATTCATCGTCACAAAAAACCATACACATGACATAATTATTTTTGCGTGGAAGCCCAAATGGGAGAAAATCACATAATATTTTTTCTTATATCATGTTAAGATTACATTCATAGGAAGCAATGACTTCCAATTTTATCAAGCACCAACTAGAAGTAGGCACCAACCCCCTAAATTATAGGAACCAACTTGAAGGAAGCTCCAAGTTCCTAATTTACTATCACTGACTAGAAGGAGGCACTAACCCCATGGATTTTCCATCACCAAATGGAAGGAATAATCCTGTCCCTAAAGAACATGCACCAACCTGCTGAATGAAGACACAAATCTTCTCAACTTAGCACCAACTGAATATTATATCACCAATCCAATATCTTCATATACATGGTACTTCTAACTTCACCTACATCATTCATTCCATAAACAATCCTTTAAACCTTACCAAGCCTCATAGTACCATTACCATAATTTAATAATTGATGTAAACATCCACATATGGTGACATCCATTCATGACAATGTCCACTAATAGAAACATCCACTCATGACAACATCACAACATCATAACATATCATATGTAAACATCACAACTTCACGACATCATCAAAACTTCATAGTAGAGCATACAACAACATCATAACCTCACGACAATATCAGAACTTTATAGCATATCATATGACATCAGCACAACCTCATAGTAGTGCATATGACAACCTTACAACATTACGAAAATATCACAACCTTATAGCATACCTTCAGAATAAGAAAGACCTTAAGAGAATCCATTAGAATTCTCTTGCACACCATAAAAACATCCCAACACCTTGAGCATGCATCAAAGTTGATATATTTTTTGGTTTCTTTAAAAAAGTGAAATTGTATCCTGTATTTATAGTAATTCTATCCCCAAAAATTAGCTAATTCGACCTCAATTTTTTGGCTAAGTTGTCGAATGGAAAAAATTATCTCCTCATTCCTAGGTATTTAGAGGGACTTTTATATACCATTGGAAATATCTCAGAATAATATTTCCAACCATGTAACTTGTGCTCCCATTTGAGTTAGGTATGTAGGGTAAACATTACCTCAAATATAGGGTATCCAAATTGACCAAAAATAATACATTCAACAATCTCTATCTTACAACATTTATCTTGGACATACGCAGGATTGAAATATTTATCTTGTACATCTTGTGGGATCTATTTGTGTAAAAATCAAAGTGGGCATGTGGAAACAACCACATGTTATCTCATCCCATGAGGGCCATGCTCAAAAGCTACTCCATAAGGGGACCACTTTGGAGTTATATTCACTTATGTCAAGGCTCCTTCAAGGCTCTTTAAGGATTCTTCAAGTGGACACATCATTAATACTTCAGGGGCTTCTTCAATTTCCTTTGGCATTGACTTGTCCTCATGGATTGAATACTGCATGTTGTCTTCTCAAGAATTCATCAACATGTCTTCAAGTCTTCTTCTCTTGGCTTCATGGTTTCAAGGATTCTTTACTTGGCTTCAAGGCTTCTTCACATGGATTCATGGCTTCAATAATCAAACAATATCAAGGCTTCTTTACTTGGCTTCATGGATTCAAGGATTCTTTACTTGGTTGTATGGATTCAAAGCTTCTTCATTTGGATTCATGGCTTCAATACTAAAAAAATATCCCCTTTTCACTTCCACATCATCATCATCATTGTTATATCCTTATCATTTTTTCCACATCATCATCATCACTGCCATTCTGACATTAATGAAAATATTTTTTCAACACCCATTGTGTTTTCGTTACTCTTCCATTGAATTATGAAGTGGATCAATACATAATTTATTGGTTTTTATAGACAATAAAGATATAAAGGCATTGCAATCATATAAATATGAATTGGGATCCTATTTCTTGTAATAATTTCATAAAATTCCTAACATTAAGACATATCTTTCATAAATTCATTTATATCCATCTCCAAATGTAAATGAAAATGAAAGAGAACTATCAACACATACTTTTTTGCATATGATGAATCACAAAAGGGTTAAATAAAACACCAGAGAAAACTCCAATAAAACGCAACACCTACAATATACATAAAACACACGCTATTAAACAACAAGCACACAAACTAATTGCATCTCTCTGAGAAAAACAAGTGAATATCGTAGACAATTGTTCAAATGCAAGATAATAGATGGACACTTTGGCATTCTGATTGCAGATAATTTATAAACATTTTGTGCTAGGAAAAAACTTGTCTAAAGCATGGAAGATACAACTATGAAGAATTAAAAAAAATCATCAAATAAAAAGGTTCAACACATAAGAAACAATGCATTTCACATCGCAATATTGACCATTTGCTACACATAAATTGGCTTTCTAGATTGGATACATTTTTTCATATACTCTTGCACATTGTTTATTTGATGAATTCCACGTCCTTCTTTCATTTCCATTTCTCTTTTTATTGAATTGCAGGATGGATCAATACATCATTTCTTGTTTTTTCTAGACAACAACGATGTAAACACGTTTCAATCATATCCATATGAACTAGGATCATATTTCTTGCAAGAATTTCATTAGATTCCTAACATTGTGAAATATCTTTCAGAAATGTAGCTATCTGTGTAACGATCCTCATAGTTACACCGACAAACCCCTTATAACAAGTGCAATTTTTTTTATTTTTTTTTTGTGTGTGCGTGTGTATAAGGGTAACAAGACATTATACTCTGTGCCGCCACATGATGACGCATCATGACGCATGCAACTGCAATATCAACATAAAGATCTAAGACGCACATCAACATCTGCCAGTAAGAACAACCATCAACCGACCAAATAAAAAGACTGACTACCCGCCCATCCTACCGTGTAATGGTTAGGAACTCCAAGACACATAAGCAATTCTCAAGCCCAGGTTCCCATCGATTTTAACCATTTAAGGTCTCAGGGCTGGTGACTCTTCTGAGGAACATGGAGGTGTCTACATCTCACCCGACACCAACAGACCAAGCAAAAATTGTTTACATCTAAGTACATCAAAAATTTAATGAACTACCATGTCCTCTATGGAAGACACAAGTCAGAAGGACACTGACCATAACCAACCATTAGTTAAGACACATCATTACCTATGACTCAATTAGCAACCAGTACAGATCAATCACTTCGTTTAATTTTCGTTAGTCGATGAGTTACCAACCAAACCTTAAAAATGAGTGCATATAATTAATTGTTAAATCTAAATCATAATAATTTATTTCACTTAGTTTAAGGACCTTACCCTTTTTGTGTTGAAAATATAAAAGAATTAAAATGTCCTTACAATAAATTAACATTACCATTACTTTTTATACTACAACAACATTGTAAACAAATAACAATGTCCTTACATTTCCTATGTTATCAATGCTAACATAGCATTTTTCCAAATGGCAAGGATATTACATTTACATGTTTCAACAATAAATTACAATGACCTTATATTACAATAACATTGCAAATACGTAACAATCACCTTACATCTTGTACATTACCAATACAATAAAACTACAATAACATTATCCTAAAACAATAACAACCTCACATTTTACATCATAATATCCTTGCAATTAAATAACCATAAAATTTCATTACAGTAGTAATACTCTTACCTATTAAAATAACAATATATCACAGTTACATATTTCCTAAACAATATATTCAATAACATTACCTTCATGTATTACAATAACAATAAAAATCCTTTTTAAATTCATCCTATATTAAATTTCCATGGAAATTATATTAATTAAGAGAGGAAAGTAAGTGTTGTTGAACCAATCTAATTTAACACATAAAAGAGCCTATCTACCATTACCATCTAAATTTTACATTTAACGCATTAGTTGGATCAAGTCTGAAGGGATTAACAGTGAATATTGAAAATTAGCATTCCGTAATTATTAGCATTAATGTTAACCTCTCATTACATTAACATTCCAAGCAATATAAGCATTGAGGATTAACGGCCATCCACTTGCTGATTAAGGAATAAAAATTGGCAACAAGAGCTAACAGTGGTGAGAACATGCCAAAAATTAGGAAATCGATTGGCAGGTAACCATTAGGCTAGTAACTCGCATGGAAAATATCAGAAAACCTGAAGATGGTGAGGTGTCGGAGTACTGTCAAGGTGATTTCACAGCAGAGGAGGGTTATTATAGTCACAAAGGGAGGGTGCAACCAGCAGTGACAGAGGCGCAAATCTAGAGGTTCGCAAAGGTGTAAGGGCGCGCCTTCATTACTTCTTTTTGGGGAAAAAGTCAAGGGTTAGAGGTAACAGATCAAGTTTTTAGAATGATCTACTTTTCCAGCCAATGGTGGGATGTGTGTTCGCTTAATCTACAGGAAAAATAACTATAGATCGAGGCGACCTAGGTGGTACAAACGCAGAAATAAATATTGAGCGAAGCATGAGGTAAGGCACCAGTAAGAGAAGGTCGACAATGGCGGATTTGCTGGCCAGAATTACTCAAAGAATAAAACAACCTGGTGACACCACTAGGATGAAAATTCAGAAGTGATCTCACCATCAATTGGCCATTATGCAGTTGTCAAAAAAAATCGTGGCATGAGTTGCTAACAGGAATGCTACGACTAACATGGAGTTTCTTTAAAAATTATTTTTGTCAATGGGATTCACAACCATTACACAGTAACATATAGTAACTAAATTTCACTAAGATTAGTAAAGCCTCTATGCACATATGGCAGCGAATTCTAATTACAGGGTTTGCCAACTGAAATTAAAACTGCACCAACATTAATTAAATACCAATATGCCACATCCATGATCTACTAATTCGCCCTCTACCTCCATTATCTAACACAGTCGAAATTCTCTTTATTTATTTAATAACAGAAGTAATATAAACATCTATTACAAAACTAATTCACTACTAAAACGCCTCCATGAACACACCACAATGCATTTTCCGTCACAGTAAATGTCAATGGTTGTAAACTACACATCAATGATTTAAATGCAAATATAAAGCGTCTGGGAAAATACAGCCACTAAGAGTCACACAAAAACAGGATCCAAACCAAGGAAAAGTAGAACACCAACCAGAACGCAGACCATAAAATTTTAGGCATTCAACGAATGGGCAAAAGCTAAAAACACATTCATCCATTATTACTGTGTAGAGACAAAAATGCAGAGAAAAAGGGCCATCAACAGTCATAGGGTTAAGTTGCGAGTGATTTGATACAACACCGTGCGGGTTCAATCATCAAAATAAGAAACACAGAGATAAGAGCTTCGCCATCAATTAAATTTCAAGGTAGTAAAACGCAGACAAGAAGGAATACGCAGAAATGTCCAGTGAGATATGAACATGAAAGAAAAACGAGATAATACTATGTGTAAGCATGCCGACATAATTTATAATCCTCATTCAGATCTAAGCATAAATTCCTAGTGCATTCTACTCCACAAAATAATGAGCGTACCTTTGCCTTATCACCTGCCTCGAAGGACGTCCACGCGCTCCATGTCGTTCCCGCTCGTCGACTGTCGAGACCTCACCGGTACCTCCCAGCCAACGCTAGGGGTACTCTGCTTCCCCCTTATTCCTCCCGAGCTGCAAAGGGGCCACACACTGTCCAGATGGTACGTCTAGCTCCCAGCTCGCCTCACAAGGTCGAGCTACCACTCCTATCCGAGCTGGGAAATCCCAACTCGTCACAAGTAAATCAGTCAAGTCACTAATCCGGCAGCGTAATGTTATGCTAACAGCCAATCCCCTCTCTTCATTCTCCTCTCTCTCTTTTATAAACTTTTAGAACTTCCAAACTTTCCCTAAATCTCATTTAATTTAAGTTTTAATAAAATAATTCTAATAATTATCCTTCGTACAAGTGTCATCCATCCCCCACTTTCCTCCAATAATTAGTTTCTTTAAATTAATAATTGTCTCATTTCCCTCACCCACCTAGAGTTGCTCCTAAATTTACTCCTAGGTGTTCCTAGATTCCCTTACAGGTTTAA
>WSFP011509137.1:0-13224 GCA_009831015.1 Picea engelmannii
TATATATTATTTTAGTCATTTTTTTTGTATTGTTTATTGTAAATTATGTTATATATATTATTTATTTTGTTTATTTTTATTTATTTATTTATTATTATATAAAAAAAAATCTTATGTAATTAAATTTTAAAATTTTAAATTGCTTAGATTTAGTTTAAAATTGCGTAAAAATTTCTTAAACTTTAATTATTTAAGAATATTATACGTTTTAAATATTAAAATTAAAATTTTTATGTTATAAGAAATCAATTAATTAAATATTATATGTTTTAACTATTAAATTAAGTGAGTATATTTTATTATTATAATTAATAGGATTAATTAAAAATAATTAATCATTAGTAATTAATGTTTACATTATATTTAATTTTATGACTCATATTTAAACTAATTAAAGTGATTAATTAGTTTTAAACTGAAGGTTTAAGGACTTAGACTAGGACAAGCAAGAAGGAGGTTGCATACGCACTAGGAAGGTAAGTTTGAGGAATTGGCGAGTATGGTACAATGCTAGCGTAATTACTAGGCGAGAGGGTCAGTGGTTTTCTTAGGAAATGACACCAAGATTAGATGCTTTAACCCTAACCTAGTCACCTCCCCTAAAGAGAGTAACGTTTGTTTACAGACAAGTAAAGAAAAACTTACGCTTAACCTTGTTTTCTAGTTTAAGTTGAGCAAATGTGGAATGTCCTTGAACTCACCCTGACAACTTTGGTTGATGCAGATTAAATTATATAGGATGGTTAGGACTCGAGGAAATTGAGGCAGAGGGGCATCATCATAGGGACCGCCAGCACCGCCAGCACCATCACCTGAACTAGCTCTCATACTGCGCTCTTTGGAGGCCATAAATGAGACTTTAAAGGGTCGTCAACCAATAGGGATCAAAGTGGAGCCCCCACCATCTGGAATGGGTAATCCAGAAGCATCGAGGGATTCAGGGGGAGGACCTATGACGCAGTGAGTTCACGACCACACCCCCGTCGTGCTCTCCTGCTCACAGGATCGATCTAACCCCCTTCTTCGATTCGAATTAGCTCTTTGGACTCCCAATGGAATCCCTGCTAAAACCCGATCCACAGGTCCTTCTCATTCACCCGCACAGTCTTCTACACCTAACCGTGGTTGTTCCCGACTCAGTTTTGGGGTTCGGGGTTTCCTCCTTTTTGATGTCGAGAACTTCTGTTCCCGCGATCTATTGGACTCTGATGAACTCTCTTTCGGCCTTAGCCCCTCCTGGCTATGCCCTCTGGTCCATATGACCATTATCCTCATGATCTCAGTCTTACCTCTTCATTGGGGTTTCGGGGTTCCCAATGCCAAAATGCATTGCCCACGGGATTCCCGATTCCTCGAATCCCAACTCACCGCTACGCTGACAGCTGGCTCCCACTTATCGGGATTTCGATCTTCGCGATTCCAATACGCATAAACACCTTGTCACCAGGATTCCCGATATCCCGATGACCCAAACGCCGATCAACAACTTCATGTCGGGCCTTTCCCTGATGGCGCCGATTGCTGCCACGCCTCCTCCTTTGATGGATGGTCCCGATTTCTCTGGAATTTCAAGACTTGTGATGTCCCAACTTTCACGACCTCAGGAACTCTGATTTCCCGATGCCGAATATCTCAACTCTCTTCGGATTCCTGACACCTGTCTCCTCAAATGGACGACTCAGATTTATGTTGGGGTTTTCAAAGTGGACTTACCTAATCTCTTGTCCACGGGAATGCCGATATCCCAACTCCCGATGCTCGATCTCTGCCACGTGTCTCCACTAACGGATGGTCTAGATCTTTCCGGTGTTCTGAGACTTGAAGTGTCTCGACTTTCTTTTCCTCGTGACTCCTGATTTCATGAACGTCGATATCCCGATGACTGTCGGGATTTTGTCTTTTCCTATGAGAGTTTAACTCCCACGCAAATCCTAACAGATCCGATGGCTGTCGGGTATTTGGACCAAGATCCGATGGTCTAGATCTCTTCTTCTGCGCACACTCCAAAGACTAAATGCCGAGCCTCTTCTCCCGATCCAACGGCTATCGATCTCCCCCTCTGTGAACTTCTCCTGAGCTCCTCCTGGACGTAGAAATCAATGGTCCAGATCTTTTCTCCAGCCAATCCGACGACTACTATTGCTCCTCCTAAGATTCATCGCACTTTCTTCCGAGACTTGGAAGAATTTCCAGCTCCCAAAGGCCTCAACCTTTGTTCTCCTTTCCTCTGCGAACTCCTTGACTCTGAGCTTCTTCAATGCATGTAAAAACGTTGTTCCTCTTGAGCCCTTCTTCAAATCTTTGAAGATCTTAACTCTACCTCCTATAGAGTCTTTGCGCATACACCGTGTTGTCTCTCTTGAGCTCTTCCTGTAGCTTCGACCTTTATAGAAATTCGTCCTTGTTCCTTTCTCCCACAAATGGAGAATGTTTGGATGCCTTCCTGGCTCTTTTTTCTCCAGCAACCTCTTGCTGAGTCTTTCTTAGTGTTCAACAACCCTGAGAAGGTTCCCTCAGTGGACCTTTCCTCACTTACAGAACTCAAAGAGTTCTTTTCTTCTTGTGCCTACCTGCACACAATCTCAATTCCCACCTGGCAGAGTTTTCCCTTTCACAGAACGTTCAACAATTTTGTCTTCTTCTCCTATGCAACTATGCACTCGCTCGATGCCCACTTGGCAGAGCTTCACAGAATCCTTAGTGATTTTGGATCTCCTTTCTGAACTCACAGCAGAGTTCTTTTTCTGTGCACTCCTTGCACCTGCTCAATGCCCACTTGGCAGAGCTCTCACATAATCCTTAGTGATTCTGGTTCTCCTTTCTAAACTCATACCAGAGTTCTTCTCCAGCTGCACCTTGTGCCTATGCTCAATGCCCACTTGGCAGAGCTTCACAGAATCCACAGTAGAATTCTGTCTACAACTGTGTCTCTCATACACATCCTTGCCTCCAAGGTATTCAACAACCTTGAGGTCTTCACTCCTGAGTTGATGATTCCAGCTCCCGTGCCGCAACACGTCTGTCTGACTCCACAGAGTTCAGAAATGCATCCTCTGTGCACGGCTATCAAAACCCACAGTGTTCTATCACACCCTCCTAGTGTTAAGCCTCAAAGACCTTCACCTGAATCAAACACACTCCCTGCAAATGCTTAAACATACATACATTCACAACATACAATGGAACACTCACAGACATTCATTTAACACAGAATAATGCATGAAAAACTGCTTCTGATTCTATTAAATTGGCAAATGCCTGTATCTACAATGTGTTCCTGAGCATGGCCTATAACAAGGTCTCGGATCTTCTCTCTTCTCAACTCAACTTACACAAAATGAGATCTGAAAATCTATTTTACCTGAGGGGGCTCTTAGAGTGCTTCCCTCCAATCTACCTACCCTATTCAATTATATTGAATAGTTGTCTAGTCCAGAATCGGATCTAGATCTCAACCATACAAACATTAATGGCCGATCTTATCTATAGCCTGCACAAAGGCACAGCTTCCCAGCTCAATAGCTTAAACATTTAAATTACATTCAATTCAAATTTAGATGAGGATGCACCTCTTTTCAATGCACGATTTGAATTCGTTGGCGTGGCTGGCTGGCTGGCTGGCTGATGTGGAGAGATGCTTCTGCATCAAAATCCTCAGCTGCAAAATCATGAGCTCCTGCTCTTGCGCTTCCCCTCTAAGCGGTTGGAATCCCCCTGGATCCCAAACGAATATCTGGAGCTTTTCATCTGCTCCATTTGGCTGTTGTTGCTGCTTCTACACTGCTGCTACTGTTGTTGCTTCTGCTGCTCTTCTGTTCAACATCTCCTCACTAGCAGTTCTTGCTGACCCCAACATTAGCTTTCTGATCTCCTCGATCACTGCATCCAGCTACTCCAATGGTTGGTTTTTCTCATGCAGTCTCCTCAGCTGAAAAAATATTCTGCAATTGGGCAGATCGCTATGATCTCCCATGCCATCTTCTTTATCTTCATTAGTGGCCTTAAGTTGCCACTCTGCTGTAGAATTCAGTTCTACAGTCTCCTCCTGACTGAATTTATGTTCAGCCACCTTCTCTGACAGCTCAACTTCCGTCAGTTCTCTTGCTGGCCCTGGATTGTTCAGCCAATCCTCCATCATCTCTAGCTCCATCTCCCATGGAGTGATAAAGTATCTTCCTACTCTTCTTCTTCCTTCCCTGCTGGCTTCAGTGCTACAACTTCTTGCTTTTCAGCTCCCTGGTCGAAATCATTGAGCCATTCCTCAGAATGCTCACTCTCCTTTCCTTCTTGGGCAGCTTCAGATATCTGCTCCAATTCCTCTTCTTCAACAATCTTAGCTGGCTGTCCTGCTGCTGTTGCTGCATCATCTACAACACAGATTTCTGTCTCCTCCTGGGCAAGTGGTAGGAATATTCCAATTCCCCCAATCATTAGAAGATCTCTCAGATCTTCCTTCTCTTCTGTCAACTTCATCTGCTGATCTAAATCCATCTCTGAATTTATGAGACCCTCAGATAGTCTCATTTGCTCGATTAGCTCCTCAGGCTGATCAAAATTCACCTGCTCATCCCTGCCTACCTGGAAATATGGGATGCTTCTGTTTCTCTCCTGGCAGACTATGAGATCAACTGATCCCATCTTCATCAACACTCCTTGCTGAATTGTACTCACCTCCAAGTCCATGAGACTTTAAACTAGTCTCAAATTCTCATTTCTGCCCACCTGGAAGTCCAAGATACTTCTGCTACCCTCCTGGAAGTCTTCGAGATCCCGCAGTGACCTCAATTCATTGCCCAGCTGGCAATGTGAAATTCCCTTTCTGTCTTCCTGACAGTCCCTGAGATCCCGCAACGACCTCAACTTGTTTCCCTCCTAGCAATATGGAATTTCCTCTCTGCCCTCCTGGCAATTCTCGAGATCCTCAAATGATCCCAATTCATTTTCAAAATCATCGAGACTTCTGCCAGTCTCTGGTTCATAGACATGAATCATCTTCTCCTCTGTGGCCTTGAGGTTTTCAGCATACCTTAACCATCTCTTTAACAACCTGCGCTACCCTCTGACCATCAACTCCTTGACTGGCCATTCTGCTTTTGCCTTCTTCATGGGAAATTTATGCATCCGTCTCAACCTCCTATCCTGCTTCATCTGTAGTTCAAGATTCTCTATGTCTACCTTTAATTCATAGATCTCTTTATCCCTTTCTTTATCCATTTTTGCAAGCTTTTCTGCCTTGCTTTTCTTCCTCCCAGCATGCCTATGGTCTTCAATAACCATGGTGCTGTCCTTGCTTGCTTTCCTAGCAAACCTGCTGTCACTCTGCATCCCGAGTGTTTCCAACTTCATCCTCCTATAGTCTCCCTGACTGCCTTCTGGATTGCTGCCTACCTACAAATAACCATCACAGAATCCTCAGCAACTCTATCTTCTTTCACCTGAAATATACAGATGAATTTTCTACTTTGATACCACTTGATGTGTGTATCAGAGTGCTTTCCTCCTCTGTCTCTTCCTGCCTGAAATATACAAGCAAGATTCAAAAATTTGATACCACTTGATGTGTGTATTAGAGTGATTTCTCTTATCTCCTCCTGCCTCTTCCTTCCTGAAATTTACAAACAAGAAAAAGGCTCTGATACCACTTGATGTAGTGAGTTCGCGACCACACCCCCGTCGTGCTCTCCTACTCACAGGATCGATCTAACCTCTTTCTTCAAGCTGAATTATCTCTTTGGACTCCCAATGGAATCCCTACTAAAACCTGATCCACAGGTCCTTCTCATTCACCCGCACGGTCTTCTACACCTAACCGTGGTTGTCCCCGACTCAGTTTTGGGGTTCAGGGTTTCCTCCTTTATGATGTCAAGAACTTCTGTTCTCACGATCTCTTGAACTCCGATGAGATCTCTTTCGGCCTTAGCCCCTCCTGGCTATGCCCTCTGGTCCATATGACCGTTATCCCCGTGACCTCAGTCTTACCTCTTCATCAGGGTTTTGGGGTTCCCAATGCCAAAATGCATTGCCCACGGGATTCCCGATTCCTCGAATCCTGACTCACCACTACGCTGACAACTGGCTCCCACTTATCAGAATTTTGAGCTTCGCGATTCCAATATGCATAAACACCTTGTCACCAGGATTCCCGATTTCCCGATGACCCAAATGCCGATCAACAACTTCCTGTCGGGCCTTTCCCCAATGGTGCCGATTGCTGCCACGCATCCTCCTTTGATGGATGGTCCCAATTTCTTCGAGATTTTGAGACTTGTGATGTCCCAACTTTCATGACCTCAGGAACTTCAATTTCCTGATGCCGAATATCCTAACTCTCTTCGGATTCCTGACACTTGTCTCCCCAAACGGACAACTCAGATTTGTGTCGGGGTTTTCAAAGTTGACTTACCCGATATTCTATCCACGGGAATGCCGATATCCTGACTCTCGATGCTCGATCTCCGCCACGTGTCTCCACTAACGGATGATCCAGATCTTTTCGGTGTTTCGAGACTTGAAGTGTCTCGACTTTATTGTCCTCGTGACTCCCAATTTCACGAACGCCGATATCCCGATGACTGTCGGGATTTTATCTCTTCCTATGAGAGTTTAATTTCCATGCAACTCCTGACAGATCTGATGGCTGTCAGGTATTTGGACCAAGATTCAATGGTCTAGATCTCTTCTTTTGCGCACACTCTAGAGACTAAACGTCGAGCCTCTTCTCCCGATCCAATGGCTGACGAGATTTCTGAATGAGATCCAATGAATATCGATCTCCCCCTCTGTGCGCTTCTCCTGAGCTCCTCCTGGACATAGAAATCAACGGTCTAGATCTCTTCTCCAGCCGATTCGACGGCTACTGTTGCTCCTCCTGAGCTTCAACGCACTTTCTTTCGAGACTTGGAAGAATTTCCATCTCCCAAAGGCCTCAACCTTTGTTCTCCTTTTCCTCTACGAACTCCTCGACTCTGAGCTTCGCCAATGCGTGTGAAAATGATGTTCCTCCTAAGTCCTTCTTCAAATCTTTGAAGATCTTACCTCTACCTCCTGTAGAGTCTTCATGCATACACCGTGCTATCTCTCTTGAGCTCTTCCTGTAGCTTCGACCTCTACAAAAATTCTTCCTTGTTCCTTTCTCCCACAAATGAAGAATGTTTGGATGCCCTCCTGGCTCCTTTTTCTCCAACAACCTCTTGCTGAGTCTTTCTAGGTGTTCAACAACCCTGAGAAGGTTCCCTCAGTGGACCTTTCCTCACTTCCAGAACTCAAAGATTTATTTTCTTCTTGTGCCTACCTGCACACAATCTCAATGCCCACCTGGAAAAGTTTTCCCTTTCATAGAACGTTCAACAATTTTGTCTTCTTCTCCTATGCACCTATGCACTCGCTCAGTGCCCACCTGGCAGAGCTTCACAGAATCCTTAGTGATTCTTGATCTCCTTTCTGAACTCACAACAGAGTTATTTTTCTGTGCACTCCTTGCACCTGCTCAATGCCCACTTGGTAGAGATCTCACATAATCCTTAGTGATTCTGGTTCTCCTTTCTAAACTCATAGCAGAGTTCTTCTCCAACTGCACCTTGTGCCTATGCTCAATGCCCACTTGGCAGAGCTTCACAGAATCCACAACAGAATTCTGTCTGCAACTATGTCTCTCATACACAACCTTGCCTCCAAGGTATTCAACAACCTTGAGGTATTCACTCCTGAGTTGATGATTCCAGCTCCTGTGCCACAACACGTCTTTGTCTAACTCCGCAGAGTTCAGAAATGCATCCTCTGTGCATGGCTATCAGAACCCATAGCGTTCTGTCACACCCTCCTGGTGTGAAGCCTCAATGACCTTCACTTGAATCAAACACACTCCTTGCAAATGATTAAACATACATACATTCACATCATACAATGGAACACTCACATACATTCATTTAACACAGAATAATGCAGGAAAAACTGCTTCTGATTCTATTAAATTGGCAAATGCCTGTATCTACAATGTGTTCCTGAGCACATCTTGTAACAAGGTCTCAAATCTTCTCTCTTCTCAACTCAACTTACACAAAATGAGATCTGAAAATCTCTTTTACCTGAGGGGGCTCTTAGAGCGCTTCCCTCCAATATACCTACTCTATTCAATTACATTGAAGAGTTGTCTAGTCCAGAATCGGATCTAGATCTCAGCCATACAAACATTAATGGACGATCTTATCTATAGCCTGCACAAAGGCATGACTTCCAATATCAACAATTTAAACATTTAAATTACATTCAATTCAAATTTAGATGAGGTTGCGCCTCTTTTCAATGTGCGATTTGAATTCACTGGCGTTGCTGGCTGACATGGAGAGATGCTTCTGCATCAACCTCCACCTGAAGACATCACTAGAGAACTGCAGAAGATCAATTCCAGAGTTTGTCGTGGGTCGTGCCAGTGAACGTGTAGAAGCATGGTTAGAAGGCATGACAAGGTGTTTTGCCTTAAGAGACTATGCGTTCACTTCAAAGGCGAAGATAACAGTTTTTCAGTTGAGAGATAGTGCCTTGAACTGGTGGGGAAACCTAAAGAGGCAGTTGCACCTTACCCCAGAAACCGTCTCTTGGGAACTTTTTGAGGAGGGGTTTCGAAGGAAATATCTACCAACTTACTATGAGGAACAATAGGTGGGAGCATTTCATGCTCGAGTACAGAGAAATAGGACTATAGAAGAATACAAGATCAGGTTTATGGAATTTGTCAAATATGTTTCATACTTGGATAATGACCAATGACAGGCATAATGCTTTGCCTATGGGTTAAATCCTAAGATAAGGGCCATGGTGCGGATGTAGAAATTGTCTTCGGTAGAAGAAGCAGTGGAAAATGTGCATTATGCAGAGGAACATGTGAACTTAAATGGAGGTACGAGACCAAGATTTCTGCATCATCCTGGATTCATGGGGAAGGCCCCTAGGACATTTCCCAGGGGAGGGGGCTCAAGGCCACCTCCATATGGTAATAGAGTCGCACCAAGGACAATAGCTGTAGGGATTTCAATGGTAGTGAGTGTAGCATCCCATTCATCACCAATGACGCAGGCAGGTCCACGACCATCTTAGGGAGAAACTAGTAGGGGCAAGGGTTCCAGGGGAAGGAACTCATTTTAGAGATAGTCACAGAACAGTGCACATGTTCAATATTGTGTTACCTATTGGGGATATAGAGGACCCCATTACTAGCATGATTGCCCATAGTTACAATCAGGATTTGTGCATAGAGAAGGAAAGGCCCCGATGGGAAGATCAAGTAGCAGCCAACAGATTTATGCAGTGGTTAATAATCACCAAGAAGAACATCAATCCACGGTGGTGGAGTCATCAGGTACGCTAAATCATATCAATGTTAAGCTTTTATTTGATTCGGGTGCTACAGATAGTTTCATTTCACCATCTGCATTAGAAAAGAGTGGGTTGATAGCCTACGAGAACGATGACTTTAAACATGTCAAGATGGCTTTGGGGGAAAAACAAGCGGTAGGACCTAGCATTGATAATTGTCTAATAGACCTGGGAGTGTTTACTACCAGGTTGAAGGTATACGTCACTTCTCTCAGGGCGTATGACCTCAACATTGGAATGGATTGGTTAGAAGCTCATCGAGCTTTGGTAGATTGTTTCGCAAAAAGGGTCTTTTGTGTTGACGATGAAGGAAGACCAGTAGTTATCTGTGGTGTATGGAGATGAGTGTCTCTATGCTTTATCTCAACTATGAAGGTTAAGTGATGCATGAGGCAAGGGTGTCGACTGTATGTAGTGGAAGCAATGAATGAAAGGAAGGGACCCTCCTTGGATCAATACCCAGTATTGTTAGAATTTAAGGATGTTTTTCCGAACGAGTTACCAGGGTTACCTCCTAAGAGGGAGCTTGATTTTACTATTGATATAAAACCTAGTGCAGAACCAATTTCCAAGACTCCGTATCATATGATAGCGCCAGAACTTTGTGAGCTACAAATGCAGTTAAAAGAGCTACTGGACTTAGGGCTAATAAGGCCCAGTGTCTCACCTTGGGGTGCACCAGTAATTTTTGTAAAGAAGAAGGATGGTTCCTTACGACTGTGTATATATTACAGAGACTTGAACCATGGTATAGTGAAAAATAGGTACCCAATGCCACGAATATATGACTTCTTTGATCAAATGAAAGGAGCAACGGTATTCTCAAAAATTGATTTGCGATCAGGGTATCACCAGTTAAGGATTAAGGAAGAAGATATTCCTAAAACTTCCTTTCGAACTCGGTTTAGACATTATGAGTTCATCGTAGTACCTTTCGGATTGACCAATGTGCCAACAATATTCATGAGCCTCATGAACAAAGTATTCTATAAGTACTTAGACTGTTTTGTACAAGTCTTTCTAGATGACATCCTTATCTATTCCAAGAATGAAAGAGAACATGAGGAACACTTACGAGTGGTGTTGTCCTACCTTAGAGAGAAAAAATTGTATCGGAAGTTGTCGAAGTGTTCCTTCTTCCAGAAAGAAATCCACTATTTAGGTCATATCATTTTCGGTGAAGGAATCTCTGTGGACCCAGAAAAGGTAAAGGCCATTATGGAATGGCCAGTGCCGAAAAATTCCCATGAGGTAAGGAGCTTCATGGGGCTAGCAGGTTATTATTGGAGATTTGTGGAGGGATTCTCTAAAATAGCGAAACACATCACCACTTTACAGCGCAAGGGGGTCAGGTATGACTGGACAGAATAATGTAATAGTGCCTTCATCGAGCTTAAGATATTACTAACTAGTGCGCCAATTCTGTGAGTGCCAGATATGTAAAAGGACTTCATGGTCTGTACAGATGCCTCGAAGCAAGGATTGGGGGCCATGCTAATGCAGGATGGAGGTGTGATAGCTTATGCATCAAGGAAGTTAAAGAAACATGAAGTGATTTATGCTACTCATGATTTAGAGTTGACAGCTGTAATGCTAGCTCTAAAACTTTGGAGGCACTATCTTGTGGGGTGAAATTTTGAGCTCAAAATGGACCATCAAAGTTTAAAACATCTCTTCACTCAAAGGGATCTTAATTCCAGGCAAAGGCGATGGAGTGAGTTTATGAGTGAGTACGATTTTGGTATTTCATACATCAAGGGAAAGGAAAATGTGGTCATAGATGCCTTGAGTAGGAGACCACGTGTCTTCTCCTTGGTACCTTTAAAAGTCAATCTGAGGGAACGTGTGTTGACGCAACTCCATGGATATATTTGGTATTTAAAGGTTACTTCAAACCTCTAGAGTGGGAGGCAATTAGATCCAAATCATGAAGGATATATTCTGAAAGCAGACGGACTATTGAGATATCGAGGAAGGATGTACATCCCCGAAGATGGGGATATTCGAAGGATCATACTAAAGGAAGCCCATAGAGCACTTTATTGTACGCATCTGGGTGTGAAGAAGATGTACGCAGACATGAGGAAGCTCTTCTTCTGGGTAGGCATGAAGCGCGATGTAGTCCATTTCATCACCAAGTGCCTAGAGTGTCAACAGGTGAAAGTCGACCACCATCACTCGGCAGGCCTCCTACAACCACATGATGTTCCTATGTCCAAGTGGGAAGTCATCTCTATGGATTTTGTTGTGGGGTTGCCACTCACATCTCATAGACACAATACCATTCTTGTGATAGTTGATAAGTTAACCAAGAGTGCTCATTTTATTCCGGTTAGAGACACTTAAGATGTCACTGATGTGGCACATGTGTTTGTAAGTGAGGTCATGCGTTTGCATGGAATACCTAAGAAGATCATTTCAGATAGGGAATCTAGATTCACTTCTAGGTTTTGGACAAGTTTGCAGTCAGCGTTGGGGACTCAGTTGAACTTAAGCATAACTTATCATCCTGAAACAGATGGGTAGACTGAGAGAGTAAATCAAGTCATGGAAGACATGCTTAGGATGTATGTCATGGATTATCAAACCCATTGGGAGAAGTACCTACCTTTGGTAGAGTTCGCCTACAATAACAGTTTTCATAGCTCCATCGGAATGCCACCTTACGAAGCTCTGTATGGAAGGCCATGTAGAACGCCATTGAGTTGGGATAGATTAGAAGACTAAGTAACAGTTGGGCCATAATTGATTCAAGAGATGGAGGAACATGTGATTCCGATTAGGTAGAGACTAAAGGAAGCACAGGATAGACATAAAAGTTATGTGGATGCACACAGGAATGAGCGAAGTTATAAAGTGGGAGATCAGGTTTTCATTCGTATCAGGCCTAATAAGAGTACAATTCAGTTCGGGAAGGGGACAAAGTTGTCACCTCGATTTATAGGACCGTTCAGAATCCAAGAGAAAATTGGACCCGTTGCCTATCATCTCGTACTGCCATCCCACTAGCATAAAACTCATAATGTTTTTCATGTATCTGTTCTACATCATTATGTTGCTGATGAATCACATAAACTAAATTGGAAGGAATTTCAGGTATCAGACACGGGAACCCTCACGGTAGAACTGTTACGCATATTGGACCGTAGAGTCTGACAGCTCAGGAACCATCTAGTAGACCAAGTTAAGGTCCAGTGGGACAAGTATAGTCTGTGATCTGCTACTTGGGAAGATGATGAGACGTTACGACGAGATTATCCCTCACTTTTTTGACCACCTTGAGAATATGTTTCTCGAAGGTTGGGTGTATGTAACACCACCTTTTGACTTAGACAACCAGGATTATCTAAGGCCTAAACACCTTTATTTTCTATTCACAATGAAACTATTAAATGATACACTTGAACTTTTAATACGTATGAACCTTTATGAATGTTTAAATGTTATTGATAATGATGGATATGATGCGATATATTGTGAGAATGTAAATTTTATGAATGTTTAAATGTATTTGAATAATGATGGATATGATGCGATATATTATGAGAATGTAAATTTTATGAATGTTTAAATGTTATTGATGATGATGGATATGATGCAATATATTGTGAGAATGTAAATTTTTATAAATGTTTAAATGCTATTTGAATGAAGTTGGATATGATGCAATCTATTATGTGAATGATAATTCTATGAATGGGTAACGTTGATTGAATTATGGGATATTATGAGATCTATTTCTAACTTGAAAACTTTGATGTTAAAGTTGTTGGTATGGGGATACCGAATTGAGATTTTAGTTGTATGCAATTACATGATAATAATGCATAGATGCGTATGAGTTTGTGTTAC
>WSFP011509138.1:0-13224 GCA_009831015.1 Picea engelmannii
ATTCTTGGACAAACTGTAGTGGATCCCTGGAGGGGGTGAGAATTTCCTAAGGGACTATAGGGCAGAGAAGTGGATTCCATCATTGGGGTGATGTAGGCTAGGGAAGAGAGATGGGTGGTGGAAAAAGTTGTGAGACTCTCTATGTGGTCATTTGTTGGGTATTGAGTTGTGCTAGAGATTTTAGCTAGCCATAGAAGTCACTTATCCTTGTGGACTCATAGCCCCAACACGGGAGTGGCCTACTGCTAAGAGAACTGGAGTAGCATAACCTATGGTTGGGAGGAATATTCTTTGTACATAGTCAGTCGATGATATTTATTCATAAGATAAGTGTTATGGTTAATGTGTTATCTTCACTGTTATTTCTATGTATCTTACTGTTAAAGATGTTGCAATTGTTAATAGACTACATGTTGTAAGTCTACATTGTTTACCTGTGAATTGCATGCTTTTGTTTGTCATATTGCATACATATTGCATTTCAAAGTAGGAAAAAACATATTATGGAATGGCATCAGAACTAATTATGGGTTAGGTTGAAAGAACTTTTAAAAGAACAGCATGTTATAGAGTCAGAATGTTAGTAATGTGGCTCGGCATGGAGATGGGTACATTAAAAAAGTATTGTTTGATCCAAGAAGGATTGTGTTGGAGGAACCTAGAGGGTTTGGTGGTTATGTGTGTAGATCTTATTGAGGAGAAGAAACGTATGACCAAGTTACACATTGGGTTATGTGGAGGACATTATGCAGCCAAGACAACCACCCACAAAATTCTAAGAGTTGAATATTATTGCCTGGACATTTTTTTTTATGTTCATGCTTTTGTCAAGTCATGCCAGCCTTGTCATATTTTTGAAGGAAAACAAAAGTTGTATGATTGTCTTTGTAGCTTGTGGTGGTAGAAGCACATTTCAATAGTGGGGGATTGATTTTTTTGGAGAATTTCATAGAAACTCTAGCAATGGTTTTAGATTGATTATCATGACAAATTATTTTACAACATGGGTTGAGGTAGAGGGCAACCCACAAACTAGTGATTGAGTTTTTGGGAGAATGAATCATCATTAGATTTGGAATTCCAACAAATATCACCACCAATAATACCAAGGTGTTCAATTATGTTGAGTAAGAAAAAAAATTATTTGATTATGGCATTGTTTTGGTACATTCTTTAAATTATTATCCATAAAGAAATGGGTTCGTTGAATCTAGCAATAAAAATTTGATGAGAATAATAAATAAAATAGCGGGGGATAATAAGTGTTGGGGAAACAAGCTTAAATTTGCTTTGTGGGTTGATCATATCACTTAAAAGAAAGCTATTGAGAGTCCATTGGAGTTGGCATACAAAGTAAATATAACTTTGTCAATACATTTAAAAATACCAATATGTAAATTGTTGCATCGTTTTTCTTCAAACCAACAAGTAATGCATGAGAGAATTGATCAATTGGTGGAACTATATGAAAATAGGAGGAAGGATTTGGGCCACTTAGTAGAGAATCAAGATAAAATCAAATGAAACTCTGATAAAAAATCTCACGGAATCTTTAGGAAATGAGGCATATTTCTTGTAACACCCTAGTTTTGATCCTTGTATTAGCAATGTATAAATATGTATGTGATGAAAGAATGGGAGTTGAACAATGATGTAAATATGAAAAGTTGTACATTGAATAATAATAAAAATGCATCATTGGTTACATATGGATAAGGATAAAACATGGGGGGCTATGATTCCACGAGAGATAAATGAATGTGTAGGTTTTAAACTTTTACAATATAGCAATGCACACACAGATTCTATATAAAACAGAAATAAAACAAAAGCATTCACACATAGTACTCAGAAATTTACCTTGGAACCCTTAACCGGTAAAACCAGCAAATGTTTAGAACCGCACCTCTAACTCTCATTGTATTAACTTCACAATTTACAAAACAATATATATGACTCCACGACATCCAAAATTCTAATCTGTCAACCTGGATTAGATTCTTTAACTGGAATAATACAATGGGACAAAAAATCATTGGCCAAAAATCACCCAAAAATGGACCAAAAACAACCCAAAAAACAATTTGGGGGGCCTGCCAACCGCCCCCCGCCCCCCCTTTCCCCGATGCAATGTACAAAACATGGAGCTAATCGTGCAAATAATATAACACATACCCAACAGAAAGGGGGATTTAGGGCTCGAGGGGACTAAAATATATAACAATATTTTATTCATAAAGTCAAAATCTTGTATCTCTCATATTATCCCAAGTCCTTTATATCATATATTATTCTCTATGACCTTAAGAGTGAATTGGAAAGTGGCAAGTTGGGGACATGCAAATATAATCCTTAAGTTTTAGTTGAGGTGGGGGATTTTTGCATTCATTCTTGCTTGAGGTTGTTTGGAAATCCTTTTCTACCAAAACTATAATAGAATGGGAAATGGTTACTATAAAAATTATGTGGAAATTGTGCCCATGTGCATGAGAGATTATTGCCACTAAGTAAACTCCATTACAATTGAGAATTACCAGAGTCCCCAATAGAGATATTTCATGGCTGACCTTTGGTGTAGCCCTAGAGGGAGGTGGGATATCCCGAGAGATTGTGTGGCAGAGAAGGGAATCTCAATCTTTAGGTTGTGGAAGTTGAAGGGGAAAGAGAGTTGGTGGATTGGAATTGTTGTGAGAGTTAACATATTATATAAATTATGGGAATTGAATAGTGTGAGAGGAATAGAACCAAACATATGCCAATTCTTCCTTGTGGACTCATAGCCTCAACTTGAGAGTAACATTGTTGTAGAAAGAGTATGGGCAACATAGAGCCTATGTTTGGGAGGAATGTCCTTCGTCTGCAACCAATTGGTGTTTAGTCCCAAAAAGATAAGTGTTATGGCGCATTTTTGTTTATGTTGAATTTAATGATGTGAATGTTATTCTTGATCGTTATTATGTTATACGAAAATCATCTCCATCTATAACATTGAATGAATAATTATATTTGCATAAGCTTGCTTGTCATGTTTCATGCAATCATTCATTAATAACAAGGCAGAATGAACTATGGTACTAAAGCAAGAAAAGAAATGAAAACAAATTGTGATTCCAAGAAATACCCCTTATCCTCAACAATTTATAGAGGGCATTAGGTATGTTACAAAGTGTCATCAAAGTGAGGTTACAACACTAGAGCTATATGTGCTAGAAACTAGCTTGCAAGGGAAGAAGTTACAAATTGTTTGTGAAGTGTTTGACAAAGAATGTTGGATGCAAAAAATGTGTTCGACATAATGCCTCAATAGTATCATTAGGGAAAATTCAAAATTTGGAGGAAAATCTTCAATTCTTGATGAAATCCATAGGTTAGAAAGCACAACAAGGTCTAATTTGGCCACTTCGGTGTCAAATTTGGCTAAGGAATCCAATTATGGAGAATCAATGGTGGCTCTATGGAGGAAATTGGGAAAAAAAATTGAAATTGGAAAAAAATTATAATTCTAGATGGGTAACCAAAGTATGATGTGGGCCATACTGGTGACATGGGTCGTATTGGTGATGAGGACTAGAGTCATCAAGGTGCTACTAGGTGGATTCAAGTTGCATGGATGGCAACCATGAGGTAGGGTCCATAGTGTTGGGAGCAGTCGGGTTGGTGAAGTAGTGTCAGAGCCCCAAAAGCGGTATCAAAAAATCATTTTTACATTGTTATCAAATTTCGTGAGGTACACATGTCATTCTGAAATTCATTTCCGAGGCGAGTTCCCTTGTTATCCATCGAGCAGTTCTCACTCTAAAATGAATATGGATCGTCATATTACAAAGTATGTATGTCATTGGATATTTCGAGACATAAAGGCCTCAATACAGGTCGAGCACATCTTGCTCTAAAATCAATCTTGATCTTTAGATCACATCCAATGATAGTCTTCAGATATTTCAAAGTGGATGAGATTTGTTAACCTTCAATCATTTTAATCTCTAAAATGAATCTCGACCATCAAATCGCAATGTATGCCAGTCATTGGATATTTTGGAGCACATGGACATTCTTAACCTTCAATCACTTTACTCCCAAAAATGAAATCTCCACCATTGGATCCTAGCTTTCAAATCAACCCAGGAGATCATGCCAAGTGGTAGATAAGGACAAAGGGGTGCAGGTGGCCCGCAAATTCGATAAAATAAAGTGGAGAGAGACAAAGGGGGAGGCCATGAAGAAATGACATGGTAGGTAAGGAGCGAAGGAGAATAACATGGCAGACATGGCAGATGACACGTAGGACCCAACTGCCACATCAACAAAATAAAGTTATATTAAAAGAAAATTGGAGCCAAAATCTTATTTTGGCCATAACAGGAGCATATTAAGTTAGAATCAAGTGAAATTTAAGGGGCACTCACTGACAAACGCTCAATTGAAGGTGAAATTTGGTCAGTGAGTCATGGGTGTAGACATGAAGAAACTGAGTGGGGCATTTGGCCAAATTCCAAAAATTTTGGAATGGAGATACAAAAATAAGCCAAAATCCATTATTCGAAAACTTTTGGGGGATTTTTGGGATCTTCATAGGAGGAAAAGAGACCCTAAATCACCAATATGGAAAAATTATCCTAGTCGACATTTGATGTTCTCAATAATCTAAACAACTTTTTCTAAATGAAGTTCTCCCAATTTTACTCTGTTTGGGAGAAAGTATTTTTGGCTAAAAATTCTAAGTATGAAAAAAGTGTAAAAAGGGCAAAGTTGACAATTCTAGATTGATGCAAAATTTTCTATAAGCATCAATTTACCAATATGAAAGTTGTTTTTTACTTGCAATTATGATTATTGTCTATGCCCAATATAAATTTTTCCCTAGTTCTTGCCAAATTTTCTTCTACAGGGGTTAGAAGTTGATCTCTAAGTTTGATTGCACTAGTGAGAAAATGGGAAAAAATAGTGATTTCTAAGAGATATAACTTTTATCTATGAGCTCCAATTGAGGCATAAGTACAGTCATTGGAGGAATAATTGAAATAGCAATGTGTATGAATACCTATATTTTGAATAAGTTCTCCAGGGTTCTTCAAAAACTCAGAAGAATAAGGACATATTCCTTAATTGACAAAAAAATGACAATGTGCATAGTTTCCGAAATTTGAAAGAAATATCACAGACTAGGAAATTGAAGTGTATCTAACAATTTTATTGTATGCACACTTCTTGTAGAATCAATGTTACAACCAAGACATGTAAAGATCAAAAATGCAGTGCAACATTGAACAAGGAACATGAAAAATGCACAAGAATCTTACAGTCATGTAGAAGTTAAGGGCTTGAATATTAGTATGGGAAATGAAGAGACATAGTTTAATAAACACAGACATAATGGAGCCGATGGAGCTAGTAGAAACCATGAGGAGTTTGAATATGGAGGTGAGGAGTTATAGAGTTGATAATGAGAGGTTCTTAAAGTCCCAAGACGAACAAAATTAGCTAAACACTCAGCTACTACAGAGTTTAAATCAGTTGCAGAGACAAATAAATATTAGATCATATTCAAGGCATGAACAAGTAGGAAGAAATCATGCAAGGAATAATAGCCATAAAAGATCCAGGCACTCAAAAACTGCTACCAAAACTCAAAGGCATCATTATTCACCAACACATTCAACAAAAAAGTCATATACATTTGAGGAATCAAATAGCAACTCAGAAGTGTCCCTGTTTAGACATCAGAGAAGAGACATGAACAAGACAATGTGCAAGGAGAGAATAGGAAGATTAATCCACCAACTTTTGATAGTGAAAATAAAAAGGAAGATGATCTTGAAGCTTGGTATAAGAAAGTATTCCCAGTTGCATAGCTACTTATCCAATTTAGAAGCCAAAGTTTTCATATACCAATCACAAGTAAACCCTTCTATGTGGTGGGATTAGCTAAAGCAAGTTAATCACAACAATGAGAAAATGATTTATTAGAAGTAGTTCAAGAAATATTTACAACAACAATACTTCTCTAAGCACTACTTTGATAAGAAGATGTGGGTATTCTTTGGACTCAAGTTGGGAAACATGACCATGTAGGAATATGAGAAGAAGTTTTTGGAGCTACTGAGATATGTGGGATTTATTAAGGAAGAAAAGGTAAAAATACAAAAGTTCTTAAGTGGACTATCATCATTTTACAAAGACAATATCCAATTTGATGAACCCAAGACTCGGGAAGAGACCATTAGAAAGACAAAATACCTATATGATTAGAACAAAGGCAAAGAAACTTTCGAGGAGTCTTGGAAAGATGAAAAGAAGGAAAATTTGAATCAGAGGAATAAGGAATTCAAACCTCATTTCTTTAGGAGTAGTTTTAATACATATCAACAAGGCCAATCAACTCAGAGTGGATCCAAGGTCACAGAATGCTTGGGAAAAAGGACAAGGAAACCAATCAAGTGTTGGGAATGCGAAGGAGATCACGAAGATTTTCCTCATAAGGAAGACAAAATGAGGGCTATGCACAACGTATAAGAGGCAACTATAGTGGAAGACGTGAACAAAAACATCCCAAGAATATATGCATCCTTGGAGAATCGACAGGAAGACCATCAATCAAACATGATTGAGATCGAAGGTAAGATTGAAAATCAACCTATTTCTATTTTAATTGATTCGAGAGAAAGACATAGTTACATTTCCCCTAATTTGGTTGAACAATTTCATTTGAAGAAAAGAAAGCATGAGAAATCATGGTTGGTTCAACTAGTTACTGGAACTAAAAGGAAAATTAATGACATTGTTAAAGGGTTTCCACCAGATATGTATGGTGTCAGCACTATAGTGGATTTGAACATAACACTTCTTGGCTCATATGATGTCCTCATTGGAATGGATTGGTTGGATGTGCATCGTGTTATACTAGATTTTCATAACAAGACTTTTACTTGCCTTGATGAAGAAAGAAAACATAGGTCGGTAAAAGGAATTCCGAGAATTATTTTTATAAGGGAGATGTGATCCTTACAATTGAAGAAATGTTTCAAAAAAGGGTGTCAATTGTATATAGATCATGTGGAAGAGCCAACTAAGTCTACAAGTACAAGCCTTGACTATTTTCCATTGTTGCAAGAGTTTGCAAATGTGTTTGAAGAAATATCAAGTTTACCACCAAAAAGAGATATAGATTTTTCTATTGATTTAATACCTAGAGCAGCACCAGTATCAAAGGCTCCATATAGAATGAACACACCAAAATTGAAGAAACTACAAATGTAGTTAGAAGAATTGTTAAAGAAGGGGTAAATATGCCCAAGTATCTCACCTTGGGGAGCACCGGTACTCTTTATGAAGAAAAAAGATATAAATTTTAGGTTGTGCATTAATTTTAGACCACTAAACAAGGTCACTATGAGGAATAAATATCCTCTAGTCGGAATTTCAACTAAGAGGAGAAAAAATATTTTCAAAGATAAACTTGAGATCAAGTTACCATCAGGTCAGGATAAATGATAAATACATCAATAAGACAACTTTTATAACTAGGTATGGACATTATGAATTTGTAGTGGTGCCATTTGGACTGACAAATGCACCAACTACCTTTATGTGCTTAAAGAATGGTATTTAGAAATTACTTGGATAAATTTGTCATTCTATTCGTGTATGACATTATTATTTATTAAATTCAAAGGAAGAGCATGAACAATGCCTGAGATTGTACTGCATATGCTAAAAGAGCATAAATTGTATGATAATTTGAGCAAGTGTTATGTTTATCATAAGCAAAGCCATTACTTGGAACATATAATTTCAGAGGAGGGGTCGTAGTGGACCCAGATAAGATTGAAACTATTAGAGGATGGTCAACACCTAAGGACACAACAAAGGTAAGGTCATTCATGGGGCTCGTTGGATACTATAGGAGATTCATAGAGGGATTCTTCAAAATTGTTCATCCCATTGCATCTTTACAAAAGAAATGAAATAAGTTTAAATGGACACCAAAGTGTGAAGAACAATTCCATCTATTGAAGGAATTGCTTACTAGTACACCCATTTTGAATATTTCTAATCGAAATGAATATTTTGTGGTGTGTGCAAATGCATACAAAGAGGGACTTGGTAGAGTCCTTACTCAAATAGACATGTGATTTGTTACAAGTCCATAAATCCTAAGAAGAATGAAAGGAATTATGCCACACATGACTTGGAGCTTGCAACCATAGTTCATGTATTGAAAATGTAGAGGCATTACTTAATGGGAAGAAAATTTGAGTTAAGGACAAACCAAAGTGGTTTGAAATATTTGTTTGAACAAAAACATTTAAATGTCAAGTAAATAAAATGGCTGAAATTTTTGAGTGAGTATGACTTTGATATTAAACATATCAGGGCAAAAGAGAACAAGGTTGTTGATGAACTCAACAGAATAGTACATGCAATGCAGACTTTAGTCATTAGCATGTGTTCATTAGAGCTAAAGAAGAGCATGTGTCAATTTGCATGTGTTGATTAAGGTTGGTTGTCATTGATGTCAACCCTTGAAGAAAGCCCGGTAGCACAAAGGTTTGGGTAATGGATCAAAGTTTGTTTGATGTAAAGATGACTCATTATTTTCTTTTCATGGTTGATAAGAAGTACAAATGGATGAACTCCAAAGTGGTCCCCTTATGGTAAAAGCCCTCATGGAAAGACGCTTTGTGGATTAAGTTATCCTAGAAGTATGGTTAGAGAACTCATGCTTAATTGTGGAATAATGAGATGAAGGTCAGTGAATTTGACAATGAAACTATCCTAGATGGATAGTGTTTTTCATGTCATTTCCGGTGGTATGTGGAACGTCACATAACTCCTCACGGTTAGAGAGTTATGGCCATATGAAGTTGAAGAACCCTCATGAGTCATATAGAAGCCCCCAAAAGTCCAATGTTTTCAAAAGAAATTATTTAAACAATAAAGTAAATGGAAAGTGTAAGGAAAGTGTAATGCTACATGAAAGTATAAATAAGAAGCAAAGCTCTCTCATTTAATCACACTTGAATATCATTGAATATCTATTTTTGTGAAAGGTTATTTGGGCAGGTTTATTGATAGAGAAAAATTGCAGTAGAAAAAGTGTGGCAGGAAAAGTATGGCAGAAAAAGTGCGACAAAAAAATCGTGGCAAACAAATCATGGCAGAAAAAGTGCGGCAACAACATGGTTGGGGTCTTTTTATGAAGGATATGGCACATCTTGTTTGAGGTGTGTTTTTTGATCTAGGGTTTATCTCTTGAGATGGTATTGGATGTTCAGTATTGTTGCATATATCAAATTTGTTGACGGATACAGTTGGTATTTTGTTGTTGGTATTTGGCATATGGGTATTGGTCTTTCGATTGTGATGTGTTGCTAAAGTTGTTGGTTCAACTTAAGTCTACATAACAGTGAGGTTGTGGCACATGGTTTGATGTAAGGGTTTATGGTATTTGGTTTATGGATAGAGTGATGAATTTGTTATGATTATATTGGTATGTCTTTGGTATATGGTTGAGGTACATGTTGGGTACATGGTTGAGACAAGTAGTTGATGAGTTGGCACATACATGAGATGTATAGTTAATGAGTTGGCACATACATGAGGTGTATAGTTGATGATGTTGTTACATCTTGATGAGTCAAGGTTGATACATGGTACATGTTGGTTCAGGTTATTGGTACAGATTGACAGTGACAGGTTGACAATGGCAGTGGTTGATTCAGTGACAGTGACAGGTTGTCTACATTTGGAATTTATATTTCAGGGCGGTTGGACGGGGCAAGGATAGGTGATTGTAGCCACCTTTCGATTCTAGTCGGAGAACTTAGGGGATTGTAGTCTCCTTCTGGTTGTAGCCATAGAATTGGGAAGTTGGAGCTTCCCTCAGGTTGTAGCCTGAGAAACTAGGGGGTTGGAGCCTCCTTCCAGTTGCAGCTGGAAAAAAAAGGAAGTTGGTGTTTCCAATGAATGTAATTCTTCAAGAAATATAAGAAAAAATATTCTATTGTTTTCTCCTGCTTTGGGTTTCCACGTAAAAACACCAGTGTACTGTGTATGTGTGTGATTGCTCATTTTTTCATTGTTCATTTACTCTGTAACTATTGGATGATAATATTACATTGATATAACACTTGAATTTTTGGAGAAAAAATATTATATTGCTCTATTACTGATTCACAATCCCCCCCAAGTAATCCAACAATTGGTATCAGAGCGGGTTCCTTCAAAAATCAGTTTAACCATTGAAAGGAAGATCATGGAGAGCAAAAACTTGTATAAAAATGAAATACCATAGTTTGATAGACAGAAGTATGCAATTTGGAGCATAAAGATAAAGACATATATACATGCTCAGGGATTTGAAATTTGACAATCAATTGTAGATGGATACACAGTACCAGCAGTTCTGTCAACAAATGACAAAGCAATGAAACTCGGTCAGAATAATTCCAAAGCCACAAATGCACTTTTGAATGGTCTTAGTGAAACGGTATTCACCAAAGTTGTACATTGTAAATCCGCTAAAGAGATTTGGGACAAACTTTGAAATATTTATGAAGGAGATTCAAAATTCAAAGCAGCAAACCTTCAAACTTACAGAGGTCAGTTCGAACAACTTAAGATGAAGGAAGATGAGAATATTGAAGCTTACATTTTATGAGTTGATGAAACAATAAATACAATCATAGGATTGGGAGAAGAAATCAAAGAATCTATAATTGTTCAAAAGGTCCTAAGATCTCTTCCTATGAGATTTGACCCTAAGATATCATATTTAGAAGAAAGAGAAGATCCGAACTCAATAAGCATGGACGAATTGCATGGAATCTTCACAGCATATGAAATGAGAACTGAATAGGAAAATCCAAATATAAAAGAAGCAGTCTTCAAAGCATCCAAAAAGTCAAAGCAAAAAGAAAAAGAAATTAGCAATAGCAGTGACGTCTCGGAAGATGATGAAGAAGTGGCCAAATTTGTCAAAATATTGAACAAGGGAACCAACGGAAGGTATAGAGTTAAGCTTCCTTTGATTTGTTTTAATTGTGATGGTATTGATCATTTTGCTAAAAAAATTCCTCATAAGAAAAAGAGAAATGATGAAGGTTACTCAAATAGAAAACAAGCATATAAAGGAAAAAGAATCACAAAGAAATTTTTCAAGAAAAGCTTATGCACCAAAGAAGACATCTCATCATAAGATGAAGATGAAGTCAGTGACAGTGAGACAGAAAGAGTTATATTCATGACAGTAGAAGACTCTGACAAAGAAGACTCTGAAGAAGAATATGAAGAAGCTGAAGAAGAATATGAAAAGGCAGAAGTTGACTACCGAGAAGAATTGATGTGTGCCATAGAAGTTATCAAAAGAAAAACAAGAAACTACAAGCATAACTAGACAAGAAATAAGACACTCAAGAACTAGAACAAATGATCACAAATTTGAAGGTTCAAATAGAAGAAGATAAAATAATTGAAGAAACACTCAAATAACGGCTAGAAGAAAAAGACATGATCATTGGAAATTTGGAAGCAGATATTGTCACATTAAGAAAGGATCTTCAAAAGAAAAATATGCAGAACAACTCAAAATTTTTGGATAACATTATCAGCAGTCAAAAACCTCATCATGACAAGTCCGAAATTGGATACAATCAGGCAAAAAATGGATCAAGCTCCAAAACAACTGAGCAAGAAACATATCCAAAAAGCTATGCAGAAACAATCAAAGGGGATAGGGATATCTACAAGGAATATTATAGGGACACTCCTCCATCGAGAAGATTCAGATTTCAGAATCATCAACCGACAAATAGGCCTCAAGAAGAAGAATAATTCATAAGAGTACCTCCTCCCAGAAGATCTTCAACTCCTAGGTATCAAACTATATTTTTTGGTTTATGTTATGCATGTAATAATTTTGGACATAAAGTTGTGAATTACAGAGATAACAACAAGAACATAAACAACTTTGAAAGTCATACACAAAAGGGTTATCCAAGAAGGGCTAGTGAAACACAGAGAAGAAGTTACAACATGTTTGAATCCTTGAGCACTGAAGTGGAATGTTTCAAATGTAACAACTTTGGACACATGGCCAAAGATTGTAGAATGACAATCTCTCCTAGAGAACTGCAACAGAATAACAACAGTCATAGACAGGAACCTCAGAAAATGACATGGATAAGAAAGAAGAATCGGTATAGCAATGAAGAACACACACTCTCTCTACAAGCTAAGTAGAAGAAACATGGTTGGTATTTTGACAGTGGTTCTTCAAAACACATGACAGGTGATAGAGACGCGTTTCTTACTTTAAGAAAGGAAAGTTATGGATCAGTCTCCCTCGAAAATGATGATTAAGCTAAAATCATTGGAAAAGACACATTCAAAATTGGGAACAAGAATACAAAGACAGAAAATGTTCTACTAGTAGAAGATATTAAACATAATCTTCTAAGTGTGAGTCAAATGTGTGACCAAGGTCATAAAGTTACTTTCGATTCACAATAGTGCGAGATAAGAAAAGATGGTTCAGGAAAATTGATTGCTACAGCTGTGAGAACTTTAAGCAACATATATGTGTTAAGTGAAATTGGAAATGAAAAGTGTTATCTAAGAAAGGAAAATGAAAGTTGGCTATGGCACAAAAGAATGGGTCACATACATTTTGATAACCTTGTCAAATTCAGCAAAAGAGAAGCAGACAGATGAATGTTTCAGATCACAAAACCAACCAACACTTTATGCAAGCATTGTCAACAAGGAAAGCAAACAAAGACCAAATTCAAAACAAAGAAATATTCAACAACAAGACCACTGGAAATTGTGCATACTGATATAGTTGGACCAACTACAACAAAGGGTTTAAAAGGTGAGAAATATTTTATGTTATTAGTTGATGATTATACAAGAATGACTGCAGTTTGTTTTCTCAAGAACAAGTCAGAAGCTTTTAAAAACTTCAATATCTACAAGGAAATGGTTGAAAATGAAATGGATTTAAAAATCAAATGCTTGAAATCTGATAATGGAGGAGAGTTCACTTCAAAGGAATTTATGGACTACTGCAGCAGTCATGGAATAAAAAGACAATTCTTCATTGTTAGAACACCTCAACAGAATGGAGTTGTTGAAAGAAAGAATAGGACAGTACAGGAAATGGTTCGAACAATGCTAATGGATTCCAAATTGACAGATATTTTTTGGACACAAGGAGTGCATACA
>WSFP011509144.1:0-13224 GCA_009831015.1 Picea engelmannii
TGAACACCTTGAGTCAGTTTCTGGTAGAGCCCAGACGTGTTCATTTAGTGGCTGCAAAACATGTGATGAGGTACCTTAAAGGTACAATGGATTATGGTCTTAGCTATGATGGAGATCATGACTTCACATTGAGTGGATATACTAATGTAGATTGGGCAGGAAGCGTTGCTGACAGAAAAAGATCTTCCGGATGTTGTTTCAGTTTGGGATCAACTATGATCTCGTGGCAGAGTAGGAAGCAATCCATCATTTCTCTCAGCACAGTGGAAGCAGAGTACATTGCCGCATGTTCTGCTAGCTACGAAGCTATATGGCTTCGAAAGTTACTGACAGGCCTATTTGATTTGGAGATGAGAGCAACCGCGATTCTATGTGACAATCAAAGCTGCATTAAAATGACAGAGAATCATGTGTTCCATGACAAGTCGAAGCACATAGAGATCCATTATCATTTCATCCTTGACATGGTACAGAGAGGAGCCTTGAAGCTCCAATACATTAGCACAGATGAACAGGTTGTTGATGTGTTGACTAAGACTCTATCTCGTGTAAAGTTTGAACAATTTCGAGATAAGCTTGGTATTGTCCGAAAGGACCCTCCCTGAAAGGGGGAGTAGATGTATTCCTTGATTTTGACCTAGCTGTTAGACATAAAGCAAGATGAGTCATGCTTCTGACCTCGTTGTTAGACGTAAAGCGAGATGTTGATGTGTTCCTTGCTTTTGACCTCGTTGTTAGACATAAAGCAAGATGATTCATGCTTCTGACCTCATTGTTAGACGTAAAGCATGACGATGTGATTCCTTACTTCTGACCTAGTTGTTAGACGTAAAGCGAGATGATGATATTACTTGCTTCTGACCTAGTTGTTAGACGTAAATCAAGATTTGACTGACACTGAGCTACTAGCCTAACCGTTGTGACACTAAGCTAGTGTAGTACTGTGATGTGCCAGCCTACTATTGTGATGAGGTATCATTTTTACTGATACATATTTGATGCAGATCATGATAACATTCTTTCGAGAATGATGATGTTGCTGCTGAAGAAAACTTCCGATGACTCGTAATCGTGCTAGCCAATGTTTCAAGATGATATTGACGATATTGTCCTATAGATGCAACTGATGATGTAGACCTCTCTCCCCTGATGCTGATGAAGAATACCCTTCTTGTTAAGGGGGAGTGTTGAAATAATTTAACTGCGAAGAGCATTATTATTATTATTGGATTAAATCCCCATTGTGGATTAATCACACGTGCCAGTCTTGTATAAATAAGAGGCTAGCGCCTCACTTCAAACACACAACTCACTTGCTCATTTCTCTTATGAGGCAAGCTGCAATTACCAGAGAGAGGAGAAAAAGAGTGGTGCATCTCTTGGGGAGGACTTTCTGTATTGGTTTGAGTTATCTCTTGAACATTGTATAAGCTACTAAACAAAGAAAGAAAAAAAGAGAAGTATGTCCTTGGAACCTCTCTTATATTTTTACATTGCACCAAAATGAAGATTTCATTCACGAGATACAAAGAACATAAGAAACATAACTGATCACTTAACTTGTGCATATAAGAACCTTTAGATGGGCGTTGCCTCTCCCTCTATTTCTCATAGAGCCGATCCATATGAAAACCTCTGGTCGTATTTCAACGCATAGGCCATCGCTCAACATAGTCGAGCCCTACGAAAACCCCTGTCATGTAAAACACAGAGGTAATGTGTGTTACAGATTAAGGGGTAAGAAATAAAAATAAGGGCTACCTCGAAGGCCTCGCAAAGATGAGTAATAATTGTTGGTACACCCTATGTCATGCCATGTGAAGTCAAGGAGGTAGGGAGCCCACGTTGGGAAATATCGCCTAAGTGTCAAGTATGGAGGGTACGAGACATGTTCCCCATTAATGGTCCAGGCCAGGCTTAAATGCCTACAGGACCTGACCTGTTAGCCACCATTAAAACAGTTTCGAACCAATTAATTATTGAGCCATGTCACTAGTCGGGTTACTAACATTATGGTTATGGTATATGTTTGCCACACTATACAAAGAGCATACGACATTATGGTATCCACATATTAGTCCATATGTTAAACGATAGGTATATCGTTTGGGATATGGTGGGTGTTATGGTAAAATATAATAGTTTGTATGTTAAACGAAAGGTATATTATTTATGATAAATAAAGTACCCATATAATAGGTTGTATGTTAAACGATATATTATATTGTGGATAGTGTAGTGTTTTGGTGTCCATATACTAACATGTATGACTGAGAAATGTATGTATTCTTGGGGATAGTGTTAGCATTATAGTATCCATATAATAATATGTATGTTGAATGATATATATATTGATATGGATAGTATTATGGCTATATCCATATGATAGTCTATATGATAAATGATTCATACATTGTTATGGTTAGTATTATGGATAGACTATACGGTAGTCTATATACTATAGTCTATAGTATACATTGTTGATCAAAGCTAGGGGAATTTTGTAGAATTGGATGATAGATGAGTAATGATAGTCTATTATGCGCTACATTATGGATATCATGTTTATTCTAAGGACTATGACAGTCTTGGTCTCAAATTTCTTTAATACATGTAAGTGTATGTTTTTAATACAATAACGGTGATAAATCTTCTATGCTTACAATAAAATAATAAAGATGTAATTAATGTATTATCTTTGTGTCGCAATCATTGTTGAAGAATCAAGGAACTTTAATGTCCCCTAACAAAAAAATATATATATTTGGGAAATTTGGGGTACATTACAATTGCACTTGGTCATGCCAAACTTGTTCAACAATGCTCTAATGTATTTCTTTTGTGAGATGAATATATACCTTGGATTTTGAATACTTCAATGCCCCAAAAGTAGTGAATATGTCCCAAATCTTTCCTCTCGAATCTTTTCTTCAAATATTTCTTTATGGATGCAATGTAGCTCTCATTGTTCCATATTATCATAGATCATCTACATATACTACAAGATATACGACAGTATTTTCAACTTTCTTGACAAACAAAGTTGCATCATCAAGAATAAATTCCTAAAATTTAATTTTAGAAGATGCCCAATTAACTTTTCATCTCATCCTCACGGTGTTTGTTTTAAGACATAAGGATTTTATGATCTTGAATACCTTATGTGTTTTTCCCTTCACAACAAATCCTTCTAGTTGAGACATGAACACATTCTCTTTCAAGTCTCCATTCAAGAGAGGAATTTTCAAATCCATTTGACGAATTTTCGATAAATTTTGTGCTACCATGAAAAATAGAGTGTGGATGTTATCCCATTTTGTTGTGGGGAAAAGAGTCTCCTCGTAATCAACACCTTTTTTTTGTGCAAATCGTTTTTCCACGAGCCTTGATTTTTGTTTTTCAGGTGAGCCATCTAATCTATATGACGCAACCCGCACTCCTCAGAGCACGAACGCTCTTCCCGGACCTTCCTCTCTCCTCGCCCTAAAGAACAAAACGGTTCTCCTAATTCCCTATCGAGAATCTTCCTACCCACAGATTCTCTCCTTTGCGTGATCCCCTTCTTTAACCTCTCGGGGGATCGGAATTCACGCCTCCACGAGTCCAAATATTATACACTGGATTCTTGGATCCCCAAGACCCGAGGGTAGTCAACTCGCTGACTCTTCCTTTTGAGGGATTCTGCTACTCGTGCCCTCGCTACTCGCAATACCAACCTTGTGGTTCTCCAACCTCTGATGTTCGAGGTGCCGAAACTCCGCGGTGCACATGTGACTTGACTCGTCCACACCTGTTACTTCTCTCGGGACTTTTCTCGCTATCTCTCCATCGTCCCCTCGTGACTTCGCTACTCGCGAGCTTGAATGACTTTCCCATCAACTCCCGGGGTCCGAGGTGCTGATACTCGCGACCTCGCTCCCTCGTGACTCCGAGTACCCAATGGTTGGGCTCTCCCCCCGCGAGCCTCCGAGTTTCCGAGATCCTCAGATCTCCTCCACCTGTCCTTCAGATGGATGGCTCCTGGCCTCTCTCCTTTTTCACTACCTCGTGGCCTCGCGTCCTTTGGCTCCAATTCCTTGACCCTTACTCTTACGAACTCCCGAGGTGCAAGGTGCCACTTGTCAACTCGCCAATCCCTGTGGACCCACGCTACCCTCGGAGTAGTCGAGATCTCGCCTCCTCGCAATCTCATGACTTTTCTTATCAAATTTAGGGTGCTTTCCTCACGAGGTCCTGATAGGTGATCTCGTGAATAAATCAACGGCCCTGACCGACTTGGATCAATAGCGCTACCCCTTCCTGAGCTTGGAATCCTCTCCACACCTGCACAATAACTATCTTGCGCCTCTGGGAAATCCAACAGCCCTCAGATTCTCGCGACTTCTCCTCGGAGAATTTTGACTGTCCTTTCTTCCTAATGAAATCCTCGAAATGACGAGACACTCTTCCACGAAACTTGTCACCCTGCGTGCAAATTTTCAGTACTTGCTCGAATGCTTCAAGGGCAACTTCTCTATGTGATCCTTCGACGAATTCGAAGGCCTACTCCTCCTGAGCTTGTTCTCGACTTCTCAAGTCCTTTTGAGAATTTCTTGCACGCACTCCTTGCAAAAAATCTTCAAAAATGACTAAGTGTTGAAGTCTTTCGACCCTGCGCACTCCTGCAGCAACAGTCTTTCAAGTTTTTTCTCAGAATCGCAACTATGAGACTTCACTTGGCCTGTGCACTCCTTGTATGGAACTGTGCGTAATATGCACTTTTGAAGAGATGAGAACAAAAGCTATCTCTAAGTGAACCCTTATGTCAATGCACTCCTTGCGGACTATTCGACTGCACTCCTTGCAGGAATCCTCTGGCTCACTTAGAGAAACAATTGAAACTCATTAAATCTTCCCCTCAGACTTCAGTTTCGAAACATGAAATCACATGCCCAACATATACAAAGAAAATGCATAACCAGAAAACAAACATTCGTGAGCATAACATCAACACACAGAGAATAGACACATAACCATGAAATTGAATCAAAGCTTTCTTCTATTAATTCAATATCTGTACATGGATTTTCTCTACACAGTTCTCTACTCGTTCTTCTCTTCTTCTATGCTTGATAATTCCGAATAATGTTACAATGATACAATGAGGGTGTCTATATCTATTTTCCCTCTCGAAATCTAAACTATCAAATCTAGAATTAAATATTTTATCTACTTTACATTAACTATCTTAAATGCCTCATCTACCTAAGGACGAGAGCTATCTGCTCAAGGTCCATTACAATATACAAAGTGTGATTTCATGAATGACTTCATTTAAAGACTTGCGCAATAATTCCCAAAGTGTTTCAAAATGTGTGCTGGCTTGTCCAGCTGGCTTTCGCTTGATGTGCTGGCTCGCTTGATTGTGCTGGCGATGCTCCTGCATCATACTCCCTGGCTTGAAAATTTTCATGGGCTCCTGTCCATGAGCTCCTACACGGTCTGTCCATGCTTTTGTATCACTGTTTCATTCTCCCAGCTGGCATCTTCCACTGGATGGTTCTTCCATTTGACCAGGTACTCAAAGTATTATTTTCTCCAGGTCTTCTTACCCACTTGCTTGTCCAGTATGCACTCCATCTGTGGCTTTTATGAAACTAGCATCTGTTTCATCCACTAGATCACTGGTTCCTTAGTTCCAGCCTCTACTTCTCCAGCCTTGTATGGGTATAAATCTGAAACATTAAATATCGAAGATATCCTGATGCCCTCCGACAACTCAATCTCATAAGAGTTCTCGCCAAATTTCTTCAGGACTCTCCAAGGTCCGATTTTCTTCATCTTCAGCTTATTGTATGTTCCCCTTGGGAACCTTTCCTTTCTCAAATGTGCCAGAACCAGATCACCAACTTCAAACTGAAGTTGTCTTCTATGCTGGTCTGCTCTACGCTTATACTCTTGATTTGATTTCAGCAGTCGTTCCTTCACCTTGCTGTGAAGTTCTTTCATTTCCACATCAAACTCTTCTGCACTAGCGCTGCTAGTAGCAGTCTGTTCTAACTCCCTGAGTTCAAAAAATCCTCTCGGTTGTGTCCCATACACAATCTGAAATGGTCTTTTCCAGGTACTCTGATTTACTGAATTGTTGTATGCGAACTCTGCCTATGGAAATATGTTATCCCAGCTGTTGTGGTGCTCTGTCACCAATCTTCTCAGCAAGTCTCCCAGACTCCTATTGACTACCTATGTGTGTCTGTCTGTCTGTGGATGATAAGAAGAACTAAACGCCAAGTTAGTTCCTATCTTCTTCCATAGAATCCTCCAAAAATGACCTATGAATTTGGTATCCCTGTTCGAAACTATGCTTTTCGGCAATCCATGGAGTCGAATGACCTCCTTGAAAAATAAATTTTCTATGTGAGTCGCATCGCTGGTCTTCTGGCATGGGATAAAATGTTCCATTTTTGAAAACCTGTCCACCACCACATAGATGGACTCAACACCTCTCTGTGTCCTCGGCAAACCCAATACAAAATCCATAATTATCGCCTCCCATGGCCTCTCTGGTATGGGCAATGTCTGATAAAAACCTGCATTCTGCTTTCTTCCCTTCGAATGCTGACAAATCCTGCATCTGTCAACAAATATCTTGACCTCTTCTCGCATGCCTGGCCAAAAATATGATTCACTCAGCTTGGCGAATGTCTTTTCATGGCCAAAGTGTCCTGCCAATCCACCACTGTGTTTCTCTTTCAACAAGTTCTCCCTCATGGAGAAATTCGGAATACACAGTTGATTGCCTCTGAACAACAATCCCTCCTGGATCATATAGTCTATCCAAGGACTCTGATCTCTAAGAACTGGATTCTCAGCTGCTTCATATGCTTCTCTGAAATCTGCATCTCCTACATACATGTCCCTCAGGTTTTCAAAACCCAATGTTTTGACTCGGAATTCCTGCAACATCAAACATTTCCTGCTCAAAGCATCAGCCACTTTGTTAGCAGTCCCTGAAATGTGTTTAATTACAAATGTGAAATTCTGCATATACTCTACCCATTTTGCATGTTTCTGGTTCAACTTCTCCTGTTGGCTCACAAACTGCAATGCATGATTATCACTATACAATACAAATTCTTTTGGGATCAAGTAATGCCTCCACTTCTTTAGCACCTGTATGATAGCATAAAATTCTTTATCATACGTTGAGTATTTCAGCTTTGCCTCATCCAACTTCTCACTGAAATAAGCAACCGGCCTGTCGTCTTGGCTCAAGACCGCTCCTATGGCATACCCGCTTGCATCACATTTCACCTGAAATGTCTTCTGGAAATCCGACAACACCATAATTGGTTGCTCTATGACCTTTCGCTTCAACAGATTGAAGCTCTTCTCAGCCTCTACTGTCTAGTGAAAATACTTATGTCGCTTCTTCACCGTGTCCATCATTGCTGCGCTAATTCCACTGAAATTCCTGATGAATTTTCTGTAGAAACTAGCCAAACCATGGAAACTCCTCACCTCAAAAACATTTCTCGGTGATGGCCAATTCTTAATCACTTCCACCTTACTTGGATCCATCTTCAATTCATTCGCCGAGATCACAAAACCCAGATAAATGAGATTTGTCTTCATGAATGAGGACTTCTTCATATTAATCAATAGCTTCTCCTACTGTAGCTTCCTCATTACAATGGCCAAATGTTTCAAGTGTTCAGCCTTCATCTTACTAAAGATCAATATTTCATCTAGGTATACGACTACAAATTTCCCGATGAATTCCCTCAGGACTTCATTCATCAATCTCATAAATGTACTTGGTGCGTTTGTCAAGACAAACAGCATGACCAGCCATTCGTACAAACCTTCATTTGTCTTGAATGTCGTCTTCTATTCATTGCCTTCCCTCATGTGAATCTGGTGATATCCGCTCTTCAGATCAATTTTTGAAAAGAAATTTGCCCCACTCAGGCAATCCATCAGATCATCCATTCTCGGCAATGGAAACCTATACCAGATGGTAATTTTATTGATCTCTCTGGAATCAGTGCACATTCTCCAACCTCCATCCTTCTTCGGACTAAGCACTGTTGGAACAACACATGGACTCAAGCTTTCTCTGACCAATCCTTTGTCCAACAAATCCTGGACCTGGTTCTTTACCTCCTCATTTTCTTGCGGCGTCAACCTGTACGCGACTTTGTTCAGAAAACTCGCTCCTGGTATGAGGTCTATGTGGTGACTCACACATCTCATCGGTGGAAACAAATGAGGTAATTCATCCACGATGATGTCAGCGAACTCTTCCAGCAGTTCCTGAATCTCATCTGGTAAGTCATCCACTCTTGCACTAGTCAGAACAATCCTCGGTTTTCTGACCATAAAGAATTGTGGATCTTCCTTCTTCTCCATCTCCGTAAGAAGCTCCTTCCCACTCATGAGATGTATTTTGTTGCTTACCTCCGGTTTCTCCTCCTTATCCTTTATCGGAAGCAACCTGTGTGTCCTCCCATCCTTCTCTAAAGTATATGTGTTCATCCTTCCATCATGAACCACATTTCGGTCATATTGCCATGGTCTACCCAACAATAAATGACATACATCCATGGGAATAACATCACACAGTATTTTATCATTATATCCCCCAATCTTGAATTCAACTAAACATTGTTTAGTGACACTCACCTAATGTCCTTTTTGTAGCCACGAAACTTTGTATGGACTCTGGTGATCAGTTGTCTCCAGCTCCATATTTTCTACCATCTCGATTGAAATGAGATTATCTGTGCTACCAGTGTCAACAATAACCTTGCACTTTCTGTCCTTGGTCTTGCATGTGGTTCTGAAAAGTCTGGTCCTCTGAGCTTTGTCCTCCACCTCCTTCTCGGGTGTTAAGAGAACTTTGTTCACCGTCAGTGACCTTCCACTTCCGGTGTCTTCATTCTCAACATAACGCCTCTGCGCTTCAACGATCTAAGCTTCTCCACTAGCCTTCTTCTTCTCTGGACACTCAAATGACTTATGCCCATTCTTTCCACATGTAAAACATGTGATAACTCCACCTCTGCCTCTTCCTCTACCTCTGGTATGAGGAAAGGTATTTGCTTCAGCATAATCTCCCTTCTTCTCATTCTTCTATCTTCTTTGTTCAACATGTGGTTGTCCTCGCTGTGAGGTTCCACCTCTCTCAATCTTACCCTGAGGTTTCTTCTATTCCTCCTTGGGCTTCTGGTATTTCTCCTGGGCAACTGCCTTGCCTTTGGGCTGACTTCTGCCTCGCCCTCGCTGACCTTGCTTACGACTCATCTTCTCTTCTACTTTCAGAGCCATCTGATAAGCATCCTCCACCGTTCTAATGGTAACCATGCTTAATTCATCCTGAATGTCATATCTCAGACCATTCAGATATCTGGCAACTTTCTCATCATCGCTCTCCTGATGACCTGCTCTGATGTTCAGTCGATAGAACTCCTCAGTATACTCCTTTAATTTCATCAACTTCTGTCTCAGGTTCTGCATTCTCCTGAACAGTGTGATTTGATAGTCCCTTGGGATGAACTTTGCATTCATTTTTGCAATCATTCGATCCCAACTTTTAATCTTCTGCATGCCTTTGCAGCGTCTGTCAGCTTGTAGCTCGTCCCACCATAATGCTGCATGTCCCTTCAATCGGGTGACAGCATGTCTAAACTTCTTATCCTCTTCGATATGTTCATAATTGAAATAGGTGTCAAGAGCTCGGATCCAATCCAGTAGCTCCTCTACATCCAGATTTCCTTCGTAAACTGGAATATCCATCTTGGCCTTTGCACCCATTCTGGAAATGGCTTTGATCAACCGCTCGGTTGATGCATCTTCTATTGTGACCTCTTCTTCATGTCCAACTTCCTCTTCCACCTCGGAATCACTAAGATCCCCTGCACCAACTCCGCATCTCTGAGTTGTCTCCATCTCTTCAAGCCTTTCTCGGAGATCACGTATCTGCCTTTCCATCTCTGAATTACCTGTTGGCTTGCCTCTTCTTCTCACCTCCCTGTTTTCTGGGTCAGGTGACTGCCTTTCTCTCCTGGGCGACATAGTGAATCCTGTCTCTCTCTGTTACAGAAAACAAAGAGTCTTCCCCGCTCTGATACCACTCTAACGCAACCCGCACTCCTTGGAGCACGAGCACTCTTCCCGGACCTTCCTCTCTCCTCGGCCCGAAGAACACAATGGTTCTCCTAATTCCCTATCGGGAATCTTCCTACCTACAGACTCTCTCCTTCGCACGATCCCCTTCTTTAACCTCTCGGGGGATCGGAAATCGCGCCTCCACGAGTCCAAAGATTATACACTGGATTCTCGGATCCCCGAGACCCGAGGGTAGTCAATTCGCTGACTCTTCCTTTTGAGGGATTCTGGTACTCGCGCCCTCGCTACTTGCAATACCAACCTTGTGGTTCTCCAACCTCTGATGTCCGAGGTGCCGAAACTCCACGGCGCACATGTGACTTGACTCGTCCACACCCGTTACTTCTCTCGAAACTTTTCGCGCTATCGCTCCATCGTCCCCTCGCGACTTCGCTACTCGCGAGATTGAATGACTTTCCCGTCAACTCCTGGGGTCCGAGGTGCCGATACTCGCGACCTCGCTCCCTCGTGACTTCGAGTACCCAATGGTTGGGCTCTCGCCCTGCGAGCCTCCGAGTTTTCGAGATCCTCAGACCTCCTCCACCTGTCCTTCAGATGGATGGCTCCTGGCCTCTCTCCTTTTTCGCTACCTCGTGGCCTCACGTCCTTTGGCTCCAATTCCTCGACCCTTACTCTTACGAACTCCCGAGGTGCGAGGTGCCACTTGTCCACTCGCCAATCCCTGTGGACCCACGCTACCCTCGGAGTAGTCGAGATCTCGCCTCCTCGCAATCTCGCAACTTTTATTATCAAATTTAGGGTGCTTTCCTCACGAGGTCCCGATAGGAAATCTCGTGAATAAATCAACGGCCATGACTGACTTGGATCAACAACGCTACCCCTTCCTGAGCTTGGAATCCTCTCCACACTTGCGCAATAACTATCTTGTGCCTCTGGGAGATCCAACGGCTCTCGGATTCTCGCGACTTCTCCTCGGAGAATTCCAACTATCCTTTATTCCTAATGAAATCCTCGAAATGACGAGACACTCTTCCACAGAACTCGTCGCCCTACACATAAGTTTTCAGCACTTGCTCGAATGCTTCAAGTGCAACTTCTCTATGCGATCCTTCGACGAATTCAAAGGCCTACTCCTCCTGAGGTTGTTCTCGACTTCTCAAGTCCTTTTGAGAATTTCTTGCGTGCACTCCTTGTGGAAAATCTTCAACAACGGCTAAGTGTTGAAGTCTTTCGACCCTGTGCACTCCTGCAGCAACAATCTTTCAAGGTTTTGCTCAAAATCGCAACTCTGAGACTTCGCTTGGCCTGCGCACTCCTTGCACGACACTGTGTGTAATCTGCACTTTTGAAGAGATGAGAACAAAAGCTATCTCTAAGTGAACCCTTCTGTCAATGCACTCCTTGCGGACTATTCGACTGCACTCTTTGCAGGAATCCACTCACTCACTTAGAGAAACAATTGAAACTCATTCACTCTTCCCCTCAGACTTCAGTTTCGAAACATGAAATCACATGCACATCATATACAAAGAAAATGCATAACCAGAAAACAAACATTCGTGAGCATAACATCAACACACAGGGAATAGACACATAACCATGAAATTGAATCAAAGCTTTCTTCTATTAATTCAATATCTGTACATGGATGTTCTCTACACAGTTCTCTGCTCGTTCTTCTCTTCTTCTATGCTTGATAATTCTAAATAATGTTACAATTATACAATGAGGGTGTCTATATCCGTTTTCCCTCTCGAACTCTAAACTATCAAATCTAGAATTAAATATTCTATCTACTTTACATTAACTACGTTAAATGCCTCACCTACCTAAGGACAACAACTATCTTCTCAAGGTCCATTACAATATACAAAGTGCGCTTTCATAAATGAATTCATTTAAAGACTTGCGCAATAATTCCCAAAGTGTTTCAAAATGTGTGCTGGCTTGTCCAGCTGGCTTCCGCTTGATGTGTTGGCTCGCTTGATTGTGCTAGCGATGCTCTTGCATCACTATACATGTTCTTGAATAACCACTTGTATCCAATCGGATTGGTTCCAAATGGAGGATCCACCAACTTCCATATCCCATTCTTGATGAGAGAATCATATTCCTTTTGCATGGATTATTTCCATTCATCAGAGAAGAAAATTATTTAAAGGAGTTCAGCCCATGATTAGTAGATAAAATCAATTCACATGAAACATGAAACATCCATGGTATATACATCATATGAGTTTGAATTATCTACATTACCTCCATCTTGTTTTGAGGACAATCTGGTTCATGTCTTCCTAACCTCATCAGGATGAATACTTTTAATATATTTTGTGATCCATTTTGGTTGAAATTTCGGATATGGCCACGTTGATCAATTGATTGAGAAAGCGTTGAGTTCTCATCAAGCCTTATCTTTTCAATCCTCTCGATCACATCATTCAACTAAAATTCATGTTTTGTTGAAGTGGAATGAGCTTTGACATAGAAACAGTTAATATTGTAGCCAAAATGTTAATAACATAGAGCAATAAAAATTGTAAAGAATATATCAAAAGAAAATAAATAGTTGCAGTATTTGTTTTTCCCTCAGAGAACACATGGAATGAACGATATGATAATCAACAGAAGTGGTAATATTTTTATTCATTATTTGGATCAATGGAGTTAATACAACCAAGATTAGTCCTGCAAATACATATCATGATTGTTTTTTTCCTCAATTTATAGTCTCTGAGTCCTCCAACAGGTCGCAACTCCAAATTCTTTAGCAGCCCCAAATCATAGTCTCTACTAGGGCCCCCATGCAAAAACAAACCCATTGAATAGATATCATCCTCTCTTTAAACTCTCGTCCCCTTATGAAGATCAATTCTCCTTCTATTTCTAAGGCGACTAGTTGCCAAACCTGTTTGGGCAGTTTGCCTCCTTCTTAGCATTATCGTTCTACCTATTTGGCACAAAATCTTAGACCTAAATGTGTCTGAGACTCAACGCGTGTTACTGTTAGTGTGGAAATTCAACAAGAACTGTAACAACATTTTCATAGGAGGAAATTCAATTTTCAACGAAATCCATATTCTACAGGAGTTTTAGCATGTATTTTAGCACAAGTTT
>WSFP011509148.1:0-13224 GCA_009831015.1 Picea engelmannii
TGTTGTACAAGCCCTCTCGCTCGACTACTGACCTCTTCTTGCTATTCATATTATACTATTAGGGTCATCTAATGTGTGTCACACCTACTTTCCTTATGATTTCCTTGGTTTGTTCATCATCCATCATGATGGGTTCCATTACCTCCTTCTTCTGGCTACTCTCCAAAGCCTTCTCCATATCTCAAATCTTCCTTAGTGCTTCCCCCAAATCCCCCATGCATGCAGAGTGATCTAGTTGTCTGGTTCCATGGTCATCACACCTCTATCATCTAATAATATCTTGATCGATGTGTAGAGAGACCTGATGTAACTCCCTCTGAGTCCCTTAAAGAAATCCTGCTCTGTAGCAGTATACGACTTTGCCATGTCTACTGCAAATTTAGTAATAAACCCTGCAGTAATCCTATCTAACCAAAAATCCACTGTGTGTGTGAATTTTTTATTAACCCTTTCCAATCGCGTAATATTTTCAGCAGTCCTCTCCACTGGTCGAATTTGATTAGTCAGATGGGTATCTTTCAATCTCAATAACCACTCATGTAATAACTCTGGAAAATAACAAAAATATGCTTCATGCAAATCAATAAACACATACCTCTGCAGATACTGGCGCGATGTACACCTGGAACCCTTATTATCTTTCTGCTCAAACTCTAGTTGTTTTGTCTCCAACCATGTTTTAATATCTTTCTTTGTAGGATTCCATGGCATGAACATCCCTTTATACCACTACATCTTCTTCACCAAACCCCTTCCAGGTTTTTCTTCTGATTTCTAGCTGACAGTGAAACTATTTGTTGGATGTATGGGTTGACCCTAGTTCTACCTTAGTTCTCCAACAAAACCCTTTTCACCATCATCCCTTCTGGTAATCTAGAAGGCTATACCACGCATAGGATGCACAATGCAGTCTCACCCAAGATGGCTTATGGGTGACTGTCGGAAGCAAATGTCTCAAGTCATGAAAGGGATTGGGGATGTTCTTCTTACTTCTCTTATTTTTTAACATATATTCTACCATAACATTCATCAAATCTCCTAATTTATCCATTCACTGACATACATTCTACATAATTATATTAGTGTGCGCTTTAAATAAATCCATTCATTCATCTAACCATTTCTTCATTATTGTAGAAATGACAAAAAGCATCTAGACACATTACAACACATGATTTTACCATTGTTCAACCCCCTTGGGATAGGTGCACAAAGATCTTCTACTTTATTTATTATTCTTCATCAAAACAACACTGCGTGCAATAAATAATATGGTTATGGTGAGGTTGTCCAGTTTCATACCAAGCTCCACAACTTGCGACCTGACCCTCAGTTATACTCCATAAGTCTCCACTAGCTCCTCAACTATACAACCAAAACTAAACATGCCAAAGACTTGAGACTCAAAAAGGATCTCCAAAATATGATCTTCGCATATGAGTTCCAAGATACCCTATATACCTCTTACATCCTTCATTTATACTACAAAATATGGGTTAAAACCCTTACATTGAAAAAAACCCTAATTTCTAAGTGGACTCCACTTGTCCGCTTTCTAACTCGTTGCATGCGGTTGGTATTCAATCCAACCATTCCTTTGCGTTGATCTTCCTCCTTTCCTAGCATGTTGCTTCCTTTTCCCTTTGTCACACTGGTCTTCCTTATTTTGTAGCGTGCACTACTTCCTTTGGTCCATTCTTCCTTGCTTACTGTGCTTAACTCCCAAAATTGCCTGCTCCAATAAGATGATCTCTAGAATTACAATTTTGCTCACTAAGGGACAATGTAATTTTTGCACTAGGGGTCAATTTTGAAAAAAAATGGTTCAGGTGATTGTGGGTAGCATGGTCACATAGGACTTGGCCAAAAACACTTGTGGGAGATTATGAAACTCATTTATGATTCTTGATTTTGATTTTATGCTCACAAACCAAATTCTCAATGTGTCCATGAATAACTTCAGGAGGTGAGTTACGACTCCCCATAAAACTATATCTAGGGATCAAATGGATGAAATATCAGTTGTGTTTGAATAATGACACCATATTATAGCTATGGTAACCCTTGATTGTGATTCCATTTTCCAATAAATATTTATTAGATTATCTCTGGAATTGGGGTTTTGCTCAGTAACAGACGATGCAATTTTTGCACTAGGGTTCGATTTTGAAAAAACAATGGCTCAGGAGATTGTAGGTAGCGTGGTCATGTGGGCCTTGGTAAAACACAATTGTGGGAGATTACATAACTCAATTATGTTTCTCGGTTTGGATTTTTTTCTCCCAAACAAAATTCCCAATGTGTCCATAAATGCCTTCAAGGGACGAGTTGCAACCCACCATAAAAATCTAACTGAGCCTCATAAAGACGAACCATTGTTTTTTTTGGACTCCTAATACTATATTATATCTAGGGGCACCCCTCTACTATGATTCAGTTTCCTAGAAAATACTTTGTAGGACAATATTTGAAACTAGGGTTTTACTCAGTAAATAATGAATGCCTAAATATTGACGAAAGCATGTAAGTTCTTCCACATATGCATAATGAAAGTATATGGAATGGGTGGTATCATAAGAGTGTGGTTATGAGTTATGCCTCTTATGCTAAAAATAACTAGGGATTTTTGTGAAGCCCATGTTGTCATAGCTAGGATCAATTCATAGTGTTGATAATTGATGAATGATGAGTTTCATGGCCACAAATCACATGGTTTTTTCTTTGTTTTTAATTCTTAACGTCATCTAAGGGTTAACCTCATTTTGGTATGGATTATATTTGATCATGGATTGTTGTGGTTTAGATTTTTCATGCCTAACATCCTTCCCTTTTCCTCTAAGCTCACTTAGCTCATTCCAAGCCAAAAATCCACTTCAAAACCAAATAAGATAACCATGAGGGGAAAATATGAGATAGATAAGGTTTACATATTTATTTTAAAAAGGAAGTGAAGAGATATCCCCAAGGTTGACATCACTCACTTGGGTGATGGATGCCCTTTCCCCAATAAGCCATGAGGCCAAATTATATCCTCTCTCTCACTTTAGTGAGGCCATAACGCTCTCCAACCCAACAATCAAGGAAACTAATTGTAATCTCACCCTATTTCACTGATGAGACCTCACAAGAGCCACTCACTCATCCCAACTATGAAATTTCTTTCTTGGTTCATCAATGGGTAGTTCATTCACTTTAGAAACTCATGCAGATCGTCAACTTATCAAGGCATTTTCCCCTGAACTTAGAAAGGATGTCCAATTTGTGCCAGTATCTAACCTAGGTGCTCAATCATCCATAAAATTAATTGAGTTTTTTACTATTCTTAGTCCTTTTTTCTTGTATGGTAACAATCCATGGCTATTGAATGCTATTTTAAATAATATTTTATGCAAACATATTAATTATTTTATTTTCTCTTTGTGCCATAGAATCCATAGAAGCTAGGAGGTAAGGTTTTCATGATTCATTCGTTGTTTTATTTACAAGCTTCCATGAGACTTCAAACTCATAAGTAAACCAGGCTACAAGAAAGAGTAAACTAAGCCAAAGAAAAATGTTCCATATAAAAAAACTAATTTTACAAACTAGTTTTGAATTTGAAGAGGGATTTGACAATGGAATATAAATACAAAATTGAAATTTCTCTTACATACAAAGTTGCATCTTGCACACTCTTACATTTCCATGCTTGGGGATTGTTTTTCAAAAGGGTTTTTGTTCTTTTGATTTATAATAAAAAAATTCAACTCTTTTATCTAAGCATAAGGAGTACTTTCAACACTCTTTCAAGAGTGATTTTTAGACTCCTTTAAAACATTCATGGATGAAATTTGAGCTAAAACTTTCATTGCCTCATTTAGGGAAAACTAAAGTGCAATTGAAGGAATAAAAACAAATATTGTATGCACATAGTGCACTAGTTTCTCAATGGCCTTTTAAAAAATTCAAGAGCTCACATTCAAGGTAAGTTTGGTCTTCAATAAATAATGTTGAAGGGTCCTTTTTCCATTACATGGAAAACCATTCATTAGTTTTAATGAGAAAGATTCACGGAGAGTTAATGTTGATATGAAGTAAATGTGGTTCTATTTCATGGGATTGTGTTCAATTACTTTCCAGAAAAATCCATGCACAAACATCTTTATACAATGCATTGCATCACAACATTGGAGGAAGTTTGTGTGATCATGCCACCATTCATGCATGCTTGATTCGAGGAGACAAGCATTGGACCTTGCAAATCAATCAAGGTGTATTGTGGGTTTCTAAGGTATTATTTTACCAATGTTTTTTAGTGGCTCTCTTGTCTTTTTTATCAAATATTAATTCATTAGCATGGATCAATGGTGCATTGTGATTAAGGACAATGCAAATATCATTGAGGTTTACTCACAACACTATTATGGTGCATTAAAAATTGGAGCATGTCTAGAATGGACAAAAATCATATGTATGGATCAATCATTGCCTATAATGAGTGTGGTCCCCATTGTGTTAAATATGAGAAGTGTTTGTCCCCACTATGTCAAATTTATTTGTTGAAGAAGTATACTCCATGACACTATCCAATAGATCATCAAACTTGTATTGGGTAGATTTGTTTTGAGTGTGTCTATTGGCACAGGGGCAGACCCAGGGTTCAGCTCCAAGAGTGCACCAACAAGCCCTAACTACTGGCCCTTTCGACAACACCTACGAAGTAGATGCAGTCTCACCTGAAGCAATTATGAGGGGGTTGCAAGACAAACATGTCTACAACCAAAGGGAATATCAAGTGGATCTAGCACAATAATAGCACAACATTCATATATCACTTATCAACTTAGATCTATTCTGCACATATACTTATCAGATCTAAAGCAGTAATGAAATCACAGTATATCAATGAAAAACACCAAATACCAACCACACACAACAAAAAATATACGTGGTTCACCCTCTCTCTAGGGATACGTCCACAGAACTGTGCTATATTATATTGGGTTAAAGAATACAGTTCTTTTATGTACTCTTAGCTAGCAGATTTTCTTTCTTCTCCTCTCTTTCTCTTCCCGCCCTGTGCACCCAGCTGCGGGGTTGATCTTCGCACCTAGCTGAAGATCTTACAATCCAGAATGATCTCGTGCTCAACACTTCTCTCTCACGATACAATAATCACTCACATCAACAATAATAACCTATCTTGATACCAACCCGACCCAGGTCCTCTTGACCTCTATTTATACATTACAATAGCTTACCGATAGCCTTAGGCCGAAACCTAGGTGTCCAAAACCCTAGATACCAAAACCCTAGGTGTCTAAAACCCTAGGTCAACTTGACCCATATTTCCAGGGCTTCACCAGCCTGTCTTTCCTTCCTTCTCGCGAGGTGCTCCAAAGCATCCAATGGTGTTTTTTTCCTCTTGATGACATGTACACGATCCTTCTTTATTGCTTATCTATCATCCCCGATATCCTCATCCAACAACTTTCTTTCTCTAGCTTCGCTCTGTCTTTTCTTCTCTTTTTCTCACGTTGACCCAGTATCATTCATTGTGTCTTTCGCGAAGTTCGCATTTCACCTTTTCCTCCTTGATATTCATTTCCTTTAACAACCCAGGGCCAACAGGCCCCCAACACTCACCCGTGACTCGTCCTGAGGCACTTCAAATCTGATCTTCCTGTTTTACTTCGACTCCAGAATGCATAGTGCAGGATTTTCTTTATTCTTTATGCCTCCTCTTCCTCCTTGTGCAGACTTTATTTTCTGTATCTGGTAACGAGTTTCAACTGCACTTGGTACCTAGACCCTTGATCTGTTCGATTTTACTGAGAGCTACGGGGTAGCTGGTTGTCATAGTACAACTTCAGCCGACTCCCATTCACTAATCCTTCCTTCCATTCTCCATTCAACGTATTCAGTTGTGCAGCTCCCCCATCTGTAACATAAGTGATCCATATGGTCGTAGCCAATGCATTCTAAACTTCCCAGGATGCTTGATGAACTTGTTGTCATAAACCAGTACTAGATCTCCTTGTCTAAATGCCTTCTTCTTGATGTGTCTATCATGATAGGCCTTCTCTCTTTCCTTTTGAACTTGCTGATGGAATCCTGCAATGAATCGATCTTCCTCAAGTTTGACCAACTGTGCAAGCCTCTCTTGAACAACTCCAATATCATCCATATCTGTAAAAGAAACAATTCTCAGGCTTGGTACCAGATATTCCATCGGAACAACAGCTTCAAGACCGTATACCATCTTGAAGGGGGTCTGCATTGTTAGCTTCTTTCAAGTGGTTCTATAGGCCCATAACACTACTGGTACTCTTAAATCCCAATCATCTCTGTTTACACAACAAATCTTGGTTAGTGTTGTCTCCAAAATCTTGTTGAATGCTTCAACTGTTCCATTTACTTGAGGATGGTACGGTGTGCTCTTCTGATGGTGGATTGTAAATTCTGTAGTCAAGGCTTCAATTGTCTTATTTATAAAATGTGTTCCTTGATCACTCATGAGGATCTTTGGGCATCCAAACCTGGTTGTGAGGTCATCAAATATGAAGTGCACAACTGTAGTTGCACTATACTCCTTGACTACTCTTTCTTCGACCCATCTGGTCAAGTATTATGTCACAGTGATGATATACCTTGCTCCTGTATGCTTTCCAGGTGGATTTATAGGTCCAACAAAGTCAATGGCCCATTTCTCGAATGCTTGTAGGGTAAATTGTGGTGCCAATGGAATTTCATCTCTTCTGGATGGTTTCCTAACTCTTTGGCATACATCGCATGCTCTAGAATAGTCTTTAGCATCTCTGTGTAAGGTAGGCCATCAAAGGGCAGCTCTAAGAACCTTATGCGCAGTTGCTTTATCTTCATAATGTCCTCCTGTGATGCCTTCATAAGCTTATGCAAGGATCAACGGTCGTTCTGCCTCCATAACACATCTTCACAATATCTTATCCGATCCCATTTTGTATAGATGTCCAGCTATAAGTGAGAAATCTGCAGCGCACACTACTAGCTTTTTCTCCTGTGGAATTGTATACTAACTAGGTGCCATTCCTGTTGATAGGAACTGGACTATCTCTGCGAAGTGGTCATCGATATTTATAATAGCTAGTAGCTATGCATCTGGCAGTGTATCTTCCAAATTAGTGGGCTCTTCTCCATGTTCCAACCTCGAAAAGTGGTTGGGGCCTTTGTTCACTCTCCCTGGTTTTACTATGATCTCAAAATCATATTCCTGAAACAACAGAAGCCATATGGATATTCTTCCCCCCAACACTGGCTTGTTAACTAGGTACTTTAGCATGGAGTGATTAGTAAACATTTTAAAGTGTCCTCCCAACAAATAGTGGTGAAATTTCTGTAGTGCATACACCATGGCTAATCCCTCTCTTTCAGTAGAGGTGTAGTTAATATTAGCTTTGGATAGCTTCCTTCTAGCAAAGGCTAACAGGTGGTCAATGTCTCATGTTCCTGGTTGTGCTAACACAACTCCTAATGCAATGGATGATGCATCGACATGCACATGAAACTCCTTGGTCCAATCTGGAAAAACCAAAATGGGCGTAGTAACCATTTTCTCTTTCAGTGTGTCGAAGCTATGTTGGCATTCTTCAGTCCATATAAACTGACAATCCTTCTTCAAAAGTTTCTCCATGGGCGTTGTGATCTGAGAATATCCCTTAATGAACTTCCTGTAGTAGCTTGTGTGTCCCAGCACTGTGCGCAGCTGTTTAACTATTGTAGGAGGGGGTAGATCAACTATAATGGCGATCTTGGATTGAATATGTCCTAACAGAACTCCAAATGGTGAAAATAAAATGCACTTCTTTAGATTCAAAGCAATTTGACACTGCCTGCATTTATCCAACATTAGCCTTAGACATTCAATATGATTTTTCAACAAACTAAACACAGTCCAGTCATCGAAATACGCTTCTAGAAATTTATGAAAGAATTATTTGAATGCTTCGATCACCACCCTAGAAAAGATGGTTGGGGCATTCTTCAATCTGAATGGAATCACTGTATATTGATAGGACACCCATTCTATTGAAAATGTTGTCTTGTGGTGATCTTCCTTGGCAATCTGAATCTGATGGTATCCTGAAAATCCATCTGTAAAAGAATATACTTCCTAGCCTCCCACGTTATCTAAAACTTCGTCAGTCAATGGTGTAGGGAAGGGGTCATGTAAACAAGCATCGTTCAACTTCCTGAGATCTACGTAGATCATGATCTCGCCTATCTTCTTGTCTTTCACCACCATATGGCTTATCCACTCCGATTCTTCCACAGGTTCTATAATCCCTACTTCCAACATTCTGTCAAGCTCAATCTTCACTTTCTCCTTGTATTTAGGGTTTAGTCTGTAAGGTCTCTGTTTGACTGGTCTAGCATATGGATTTAAGGGGATCCTCATCTCTCCCATAGGCCCTTTGATTCCCTTCATATCAGTGAACTTGGTTGGAAACATGTCCTGATACTCATGCAACAACTCAGTAATCTTGTCAATGGTGGAAGCATCCCAATAATCTCTGACATTGACAAGATTCGGTGTCTCCTCTATTCCAATATTGACTTTATTGATCTTGATCGACTGTCCAATAAATGGTAACTCAACTCTTGGCGCTTCCACATCTCTCTGGCCTTCTATTTTGACGATGTTCACTTTCTTGGGATGATCGTCTTCATCATTATTAATGTTGTAACAACCTTGCAGTTTCTAGAGAGGCACAGTCCATTCATCCTGTTTCTGTTCTAAGGGAAGGTTGGATACCTCCTCGAATAATTTCTGCCTCACAATCTGTGATGCTTGATCTACTGAAGGAAATTGACTTTCAAATAGGAATGTAGTTATAAAATTTTGAGTCATACCTTCCCAATTTTTAGTGATGAGGCATAGCTCTGCTTGGAGGTACCATTTGATAGGTAGTGTGTCCAACGTGTTGATGAATTTATGTACCCACTTTTCTTGCGGAATGTCACTCCAGGCATATTCGCAACTTCGCTCATGGTCCTTTGGGAAGCTTCGACCTGTGTAGAGAACTTCACAGCCTTCTACTTGTGCTGACAATTGCGTTGTCATCAAAGTACGACATTGTACCCAATCTGTAATATTACTTTTGTGTGTCCCCCACCATCTTGTTGGTGTGGCTTTCAAGGCCTCATCCATTGCCAACAACATCCGTTGTGTTGGTACACTTGCTTCAAAGTCTGATAGGAAGGCTTCTAACAGATTCAGACCATCAAATGTGGGTAAGTTACTTACTATTGTGTCGATCCAATGAACTTCTCTGGTTAATCTAGAACATCTTCTTGTAGATACTTCATACATCTGGTTCTGCCAGTTCTCCATTGCTTCTTCTGAGTCTGATGAGCATGTGCTATCACTTCCCCAGCTTACGTTCCCATCGATTCTAGGATTAATGTAATCATGTTGTCTGTCTGTTAGCTTGTATATGTTTTCTAGTGCATATGTGTAGTCTTCTTCTCTGATGGGCTCTGTGTATCACTGACCTTCATCTGTATATAAAGGTGCGATGACCCTAAGGCCACCTCCTTCAAAATTCATACGTATTTTCTTTAAGTCAACAAAAGTAGAGTTATTGAAGGCCCAATCAATTCCTAACAGTGTGGGGTAAGGGAAACTGTCATCAACTATTCTAGTTACCTCGAAATTTGCAAATGTTCTTACTCTGTTGATGTCCATAGGGACATGCTCCAATCGTCCAAATGGGATGACATCTTGTTGATTAGCCATCCTAATCCTGATAGGGGAATAGATAAACTTTGGTTTTCCCATCAGTGCCCAAGTTTTCTTTGTCATGACATTGACCTCCGACCCTAAGTCGAGGACCACACAGTCTATATCATACTCTCCTATTTGAGCATTCAAGTGCAATTCCTTATTTTTCCTTCTCTTCTTACCAATTTGGTGTACTGGCCTATTTAGTAAGGGGTCTATCTTTCCTTACTCGTATTGTCTAATTAAATTTTGTAATTCTTGTACAACGCTTTCATCCTGAATCAATTTAATACAAGTGTATAGGAATTCCATGAGCTTGCTTACCTCTTTTCCTTCTCCTGGCGAAGAAGACCGATCAAATTGCAGAGGAATTCCATATTCTCTCACTTCTGGTCTTGTCTTTGATGCAGAGCCTTGGTTTCCTCTAAATTCTTTCCTAGCTTCCTCAAACATTTTTCTTTCTTTCTTTGCATCAAAAGGTTGGGTCTTCTTTGCAGCTTTCTGGATTCCTAAATCTTCTGTAGTCTTCCCTTGTGTCAGTATGTATTCTCCTGTAACAAATCCTCCTCTAGTTATAAAAACAACTCTAGGGAATTCTCCACGAGGTTCAACATAGATCAATTGCACTTGTGGGTTCTGCTGGGGTCCTCGTCTTTCCTGAGCTTAGCTAGCAGTACAAGACAATCTTCCATAACATGGTCAAACGAGTTGCAATAGCTGCATGTAGTATAAGGGTTCTGACAATCCCTTGCAAGGTGTCCAGGTTGTGCATAGTTATAACAGATGATATTTCCTCGGCCTCTTCTCATTCCTCCACCTTGTCCTCTTCCTCTGAATCCACTGTGAGGATTGAAGTTTCCTCTCCCAGGAGAGTTATACTGCGTAGTGTTTCCTTCTTGTTGTAATTCACCTTGGATCTTATATATGTCTCTTTAACTTTCATGCATGAGATCATAAGCCCTACAATCCCTATCATCATGTCCTACAGACTTACATAATGTACAATAAAAATTTGTAGGTGTCTGAACATACTTTTTCATATAGTAACAGTCATTAGTACGATGTCTGTTTCTTCATACCTCTCACCAGGGTAAGGTGACTTGCTTCAAGGGGCTCGAAGCTCCAGAAGCCAAATATTCATTGAATAAAGGGCAGTGTTCCTTGTCATGACCTTCTGATTTGCTTATGACACACCAGATGTCTTCTCTTTTATCTTTTCCCTTGTCTTTCTTCATATCTTCGACCTGCAGTGACAAAGTAGTTAGATGACTTAGGATCTAACTCATACCTGAATTGGACTCTCCCATGGGGGATGATTCTAGCTTCATGGTGATCTCCAATTCCTTAGCCTATGAAGAAATCTTTTGTTGCATCAAGGGAACTCTGATTTGTGGTAAGAGGGAAACAATGAACCATTCTTTGTTTTATTCATCTGGGATATGAAAATTTAATCGGCCTATCAAGGTTTTGAATCTCTGATCGAATTCACACACAGGTTCGACCACCTTCTGCTTGATCTCTTTCATCTCTATGATACATTGTGACTCTGACTTGGGTTTCTTGAACTCTGCAATCAACACATTCTTGATCTGATTCAACGACTTAGGTTATGCAAGTCCTTGGACAAGTTTCATGTACCAATTCAGTGCACGATCTTTGAGAGTTGTATTGAACTGGGTTCTTTTGACAACTTCATCTGAGACATTTTTAATGTTCCATACAGCTTCACAGAGGAACCAGTGCTGGTCAAGATCTTCAGATCCATCTCCCCTAAAGATAGGAAGTCTCATCTCATCTGTCATAGATCTTCCTAGGGTTCCTAACTGAATATGTGGTGGGCTACTATGGACAGTGTTCTGGATGCTCTGGTGACTAGGATTACTCTGGTTTCTTAATATTGAATCAATAGGAAGGATAATAGTACTTACTTCAATGGTCTGCGTGGTTTCTGAGCCTCCAGGTACTCCTCGGTGAAGCTCTTCAGCTTGTCCTTCCTCTGTCCTGGTGGGTTATGAATGTTCTTCGTCCGTCAGATCTGCTTCTTCTCCACTGTAGAAACCCTTCTCCCCATAGTTCTTCTTAAACAAGCTTGAAATGTGGACCTCTTGGAACACTCTCCCACTGCACGTATGTCCAGCTTCTGTGTTGTTGTCGTTGTCCGAATTCTTGAACATTATCCTTTCCGGATCCAACCAATCTATTGTATCTTCAAGACGTTCTTCTCATGCAACAACATCTTGAATCTCAGCTTCAAGAATTGTAAAAATTTTCCTTTGGGTCCCTTAAATAAATATCTCTCAGCTTGGTTGTATGACTCTACCCTGTCAACAACAAACTCTGTGATGTAACCGCCAATGGTACTATCAAACTAGTGATCTACTGCTCATGATACAGTGTTATCAGCTTTCTTGACCTTCTTAATCAACTCCGATGTCCAAACCACAGAAAGTCTAGATCGGATCTCGAACTGGGTGTCAACTAATCTACCTAGCCACACATATAGCTCTTGATGGATCCCTCCAAAGAATATCTCGTGTATATCAGTGAAGATATATCTTTCTAACCAATACTCAGTGCTAAGATTAGGGTTCTTATTCTGGGCTTCAACGAAGTCCTTCTCTTGATCCTCTATCCACTTTTGAATCTCTGTCTTTGATGGAAACCACCTTGACATCCCCTTAAAAATATTCCATTCCTGGCAACAAAACCATTTGTTGGCACAGGGGAAAATCTAGGGCTCAACTCCAAGAGCGCACCAACAATCCCTAACTACGGCCCTTTCGACAACACCTGCAAAGAAGATGCAGTCTCACCCATAGTCGTTATGAGGGGGTTGCAGGACAAGGATGTTTACAACCAAAGGGAATATCAAGTGGATCTAGCACAAGAACAACACAACATTCATATATCACTTATCAAATTAGATCTATTCTGCACATCTACTTATCAGATCTAATGCAGTAATGCAATCACAGTATATCAATAAAAAACACCAAATACCAACCACACACAACACAAAATATACGTGGTTCACCCTCTCTCTAGGGATACCTCCACATAACTGTGCTATATTATATTGGGTTAAAGCATACAGTTCTTGTCTACGCTCTTAGCTAGCAGATTTTCTTTCTTCTCCTCTCTTTCTCTTCCCTCCCTATGCACCTAGCTACAGGGTTGATCTTCGCACCCAACTGAAGTTCTTACAACCCAAAATGCTCTCGTGCTCTGCACTTCTCTCTCATGATACAATAATCACTCACATCAACAATGATAACCTATCTTGATACCAACCCAACCCAGGTCCTCTTGACCTCTATTTATACATTACAATAGCTTATCGACAGCCTTAGGCCAAAACCTAGGTGTCCAAAACCATAGATACCAAAACCCTAGGTGTCTAAAACCCTAGGTCAACTTGACCCATATTTCCAGGGATTCGCCAGCTTGTCTTTCCTTCCTTCTTGTGCGGTGCTCCAAAGCATCCA
>WSFP011509149.1:0-13224 GCA_009831015.1 Picea engelmannii
TTAAGCATAAAGTAATGAGAAAGGACGTTGTATACCTTGGAATGATTAGGTGAAATGATAGTATAAGTCAAAATGCAGGTGATGAAGGGTAAAATAATAGCAAAAAGTATGGGCAAAAAGGGTACAATATGTGGTCCTAACAGGTGGAAGACAAAGTTTGGTTTCACTTGCAGAAAGAATGCCTTATAGGGCCCCATCGAAATATTTTCCCACTCCATTATGGGTCGTACACCATCACCAAGGTTTTGGGTGATAATTCTTTTGCGCTCAACATTCCCCCTTTCCTTGGATTGCACCCAGTCTTCAACATGGCTCTCCTTAGACCATATTTCCCACCATTATTGGACACCTCAAAGATAGTAGAGCAGTTGAAACCAACATATCTCAAACCTAACTGCATGCAACAGGAATCCAGTGATCATATTGTGGACACACATATCGAGGGAACTCAACAACAAAGGATCTAGCTTTATTGAGTCGTCAAAGCAGGATAGCTCCTGCACCAAGGAAAGTGGCTCACCTGGGGCCAAATTCAACAGAAATTTCCTCATCTGATGGGGGAAGTCAACACATTGGAGGCAATTTCTTCCTAAAGAAGGAGGATTTATCCAGGTGGATATCGATGGCCACCCACATTTTCCAACTCGCTCAAAACAATTTTCTGGCAATTTTGGCAATTTACTATTTTTAGCAGTTTTAACTTCTGGGGCCATTTTGAGGGATTAAATGAATGTTTTTTGGGATCGATATTCTCAATGATATCCAAAGGCATGATTGATCTCCAAAAATGAATCTCCTCAATGATACATTTCCAATGGGCTATCGTGCGCCTAAAACGAAGATCATATGCAAAAGTTACGACCCCAGGAAGTTGATGTACTGACTTACCCAAATGGGGCCCACGTGAATTTTGGCGCTTCATATCCTAGGGTTAGGTTTTTGGATGTATAGGGATTTTTAAATTCTTGTTTATTGTAAAAAGGCCTTCATAGCCTCATTGTAATCATCTTCTTGTGAATGAGCGCAACCATCACATCTCTTCTCAGAGATAAGCCGCCACCATTCCAACAAGCTTGTTTCCCGCTGCATTTTATAGCTTCAACTTATTTCGTTATTGAATAGAAAACCAGTTTTATTGTATCTCTGTTATTCTATGTTAATCATATTTTAATAATCTGTATTCATTTTGTTACTCTCATAAAATTCGGAACAAAAATTCTCTTGAGGAACAATTAGTCAAGAAGAATTCTCAAGAAAGTTTTGAAGAATTCCAACATGTCATCATGAATCTAAAAGCTCAGCTGGAAGAAGCGAGAAGGATTGAAGAAACATACAAAATTCATATGGAAGAGAAGAAGTGTTTGGAATCTGAAATAGTAGAACAAAAAGAGGAAGCGAAGAAGAGAGAATAGTTTGACAAACCATCTCAAGGAAATAACTAAGGATTTAAACCATATTGAAGCACATTTTGGTCAATAAGGAAGAAGAAATGAATATGAAATCATCTCTTTGAAGATTCAACTCAAGGATCAAAGAGAACAGAAGAAGTCATGAAGATTCAGATGATGAAGAGATAAGAAGAGGTTGAGAATCTTGAAGAAGAAGTTTTCACATTGAGAGTTAAAATCATCAATCTCAGGAAGAATGTTGAAGAGAGAGAAACACCCACAACATCAGTAAATAAAGTTGAAGAGACACTCTAGGTTTCCAGAAAGGAAGAATGAAGAAAAAGGTAAGATTTATACATAAGTACTTAAAGAAAGGAATCATGGTCAGGAAGAATCAAAGAAGAATGATTATAATAGAAATGCATCTTCAACAAAACCTTTTGCATTCGAGTAGTAAAGAAGCTTCAACCATAATGAAGGGATCGACAAAAGAGAAGATCATGATAAGCCAAGGCAAATATTTAGAAGGACCACACCACAAATTATATTATTCACTCCCATGTATGTAAATTTATTTTATATTCATTGTTTTAATTGTACTAACTTTGGACATAAAGTTGTATATTGCAGGGCTTATGGAAGAAACGTTCAAGCAAGAAATTATTATGTGGCTCCAAATAACATTGAATGTTACAAATGCCACAATTATGGTCATAGCTTGGAATTGTAGAATCATGATAAATCCTTCCATGAAATATGATATCGATGTCAGACATATGAAGGTTTGGAGAAGAAAAGAAAGACAAGAAGAGAAGGTGAATAAAGAACAGGTCCTATAGATCACAGGATTTGCAGTAGTGCGAGAAAGAAAAGAAGAGAAGGTGAATATAGAAAAATTCCAAGAGATTTTACTCTGAGGAATTGTAGTGCAAGATCATAATTAATCCATAGGAAAAAAAGGAAGAAGTCATAGTTCAAAGAAATGATGATTCTATAGATGGAGGAAGATTAATATGCATTAGGGTGGATTCCTCCATTATTCTGATCCATTCAACTTGGAGACCCCCAAAAATAAGAATTTTGAAGAGGGGAGTCTATTCAGTAGATACTATAGATCAAAGACCCATCCTTCGATCAATTTGAAGTGTTTGCATAGATAGATTTAGAGAAGTCAGATAACAGAAGTACAGAATGACATATTGATTGATTGAGAAGCAATGTTCCCATGCATATATCATAGGGATATCATTGACACACTTTCCATGTAGAGATATATTCATTATAGGTTCAAGGATGTATTTCATATCAGTGGACATAGTTAATTCAGTGTGAGAAATAGGAATATGATGATCAATTGCAACATAGAAGCCTTTATAATAGTACATAAGGGTCAACATTGTGGAAAGTTGGGTAGCATAGTTATGGATAGCTTATGACATATGGATAAGAGATGGATTTATGAGATCATTGGAAGGTATAGACAAATATATGATAGAGAATATTTACAATTGGAATCAATGGACTAGTGAAATCAGTTGGTCACAAGAACATGAGAAATGAAAGGCATAGAATAACAGGGAAAGAGAAACCCTCAGTAGATGTTATGTCATCAGAGGGACATTGTTGAAAAGTATGGTCAAGTGAACATGACAAGTAAATGAAGAAATCAAGTTTTTAATGTTTTTTATATATGTTAAAGAGTTACAAGAGGAAGCACCAATGGAAAATAAGAATCATTGGAAGAGAGTAAAGGAAACATATATAGGAAGTCCTACATTGATCAACACGGCATATTGTAAAGAAGTAAAGGGAAGAGAAATCATCAAAGAAATAAATCAGGATTAGAAGCATGTGGACATGGGGAGTTATCCTTTTTCCCCTGATGAGAGAAAGAGAAATATCAGAAGAGTAAGATTCAAGAATATGAATTCAGAAAGGGATTATCTAGAAAAGGTATACTTTCAGGAGGAGTCACTCTTTTCTATCAAAAGAAAAGAGGAACTTGGAAAGAAACAGGAGGACAAAAAACATGTGCAGAGAAAGAAAAGACTCATGAAGATAGAGGGAGAAATCCCAAGGAGAGATACCATTTTCCATTGATTTCAAAGGGGGAGAGAGAGAAACATTAATGAGGAACAATGGTCATAGGGGGAGCATGAGTATTGTAGAATGAGTGTTTCCATCAATGCTAAAGGGGGAGATTGTTGGAAAATTTGTTGTCATTGATGTCAACCCTTGGAGAGTTTGTGATACCCCAGAGTTGTGGTAGATATTTATGGTGAGTTAGTTTTCATTGATGTCAACAAGAGTGTTTGATGTCAACATATGTGATGGGTGCATTTGATGAAGTCTACACGAAGCCCTGAAGTTGTGGTCATGAGACCCGAATTTGTTGGAGGAATAAGGAAATGAAGGATAGTGCAAATGTAGGTAACACACTCATATTTGGATATTCTTCATCATGTCATTCTCGGTGATAGGTTGTACACCACGTGGTTCCTCACGGTTGAGGATTTATAGCCTTATGAAGTTAGAAGTCTCGAAGAATGGTCAAGAAGCACCTAGTTGGTTACAAGTCTTTAATGAAAGGGTAAAGTGGTTGTAACACGAAATTCAAGAAGCCTCTAAGATTAAGGAAATAGGTTACCTAAAAAAAGTATAAATACACCTCAAGGAGTCATTCACAAGTACATTCACTCACTTATTCTATTGAATATATTCTAGTGAACTAGTGTTCTATTTGGAAAGTTTGTGATGGAGAAATATGAGGTAGAGACAAGTGAGAAGTGTGGGAGTTTTGGGATTAAGAGGAGAGCTAGGGTTTTTAGTAAAAACCCTAATTTCATGATCCCCGTGGGTCAGACAACTTGTTTCACGTGAGGCATCCCTGCGGGTTGCACAATGCCTATCACGTGAGGCCCCGTGTGACATCATTTCTTAGTCCCATGAGGCTAATATTGTTGACCCTTGACCAATTTTTGGAGATCCTTGATCATGTTTGACTTCTTTTGGGACTTCAACAGGCTGGTCGAAGGCGAAGCACAAGTCGAAGCAGAGATCACGGGATCTCAACCCCTTTTTAGGGAAGTTTTTGGGATTAGGGTTTATGTAACGGGTATGGGATGTTGGCCCATGGGTTTACACATGTTTAGGCCCATTTTGTAATGTATAAATAGATGGCTAGGTGATGTAAGAAAGGAGAAGATGCTAAGTTATAGAGTTCTATCTATGTGATTGCAAAGGCTTTATGCATAGTGTATGTTAAGACTTGCAGAGCTAAGTGCAAGTGATTGTAAGAAGTCTTTGTGTTGTGACCTAACTCGAGGAAGGAGGATCTGGCGAGGTGTGTAGATCTCTTGTCCTATGCGGAGTAGGGTTTTTAGGCTCTGTGATTGTAGAAGATTGACAGAAGATAATAAATAAGAGAAGAGTTGGTGGATGTAGCCCCACACTGGGGTGAACCACGTATATCCTATGTTATGGTTTCTTTATGCATTATGGTTGTATGTTAGTGATGTGATTTATGCTTAGTGATGATATATTTATGTATGATGCATCTGGTATAATAGCTTAGTGTTTGGTAAGGTGAATTAATGTTATATCTGATCTATCTCTCCATGCTAAGTGCTTCAATGTGTTAGATCTTGTTGAATACTATGCTACTCTGTAATTAGGGTTTTGATCTGCGATGTGAATAAAGGTTAAATATTGATGAATGTTAACTGCTAAGTGCTTTGTTAGAGTGGTGTGATCACATATCTGTGTCCCAGCCAGGTGTAGACATTTGAGTCCTACAACCAACCCTACCTCTACCTCGGGTGAGACTTCATCTTATTCGCAGGTGTTTCCGAAAGGGTTGGTAGTTAGGGTTTTGTTGGTGCATTGTTGAAGCGTTCAACCCTGGGTCTGCCCATGTGCCAAAAAATGGTTCTGTTGTCGAGACTTGAAACTATGATTGCTGGGAACTGAAGAAAATAAAGCTTTGTGCGTAGAACTTTTGCTTTAGTGCACAGTATTATACTTGACTTGTGAATCTCTGTTCTAAGAAGAGAAGTCGGATATGAAGAAAAGAGGTAAGACCTTGAAGCTTTGTGCTCTGAGAAAGGTAATATAAGTGAAAAATTTTGTTTCGAAAGAATGAATCTAGATATGTTTGATGAATTTTTTCCTAGTCTAAAAACTAGGGCATAGTTAGAAGAAAGAAGATTTGATATGAATGGATATGATAGAAATAATGAAAGGTATGTTATCCCTATGCATAGAAAAAAAAATTCTAGGTTAGTTACTGTGATCCCAGTGCGCAGTACAGGAAGGGTTGGGGATCATTTAAGAGAAAGAGAGGATTAAGCATTTGTTACAGTTGTAGAAGACCAGGACATCTTGTTAAGGAATGCCCCGGTAGAAGACCTAGTTGTCTTTGTTGTAAAGCTATGGACCATGAAGTTTTGGATTGTCCTAGAATGATTTCTAAAGTTGAAAATTTGAATATGAAATAAGAAAAATACGAGATAGGCCAAGAAACTAAGGATATGATAGAACCCCAGAAAGAATCAGAGACTATATTACTACAGATGAAAGAAACCTTGAATGACCACAGAAATATCAACTTATTAGAGGTCTTAAAAGAGAAAGAGTACATAGAAACAAGAATAGGATACTTCGACATAGAATCTGTCCTAGATGAGGAAACACAGGTGAATATCATGACATAAAGAACTTGGGAAATTTTGGGAAAGCCTGATATGGTTCCTTCATTAGGAGGAATAGGATTATTTAAAGGAAAGATGATAACCCTACGTGGAAGACTTACCTAGATATCTATGAGTTCTCATGGAACTTCGACAAAAGAATAATTTGAGATCGTTGAGTTTTTTTAGAACAACACCCCATTTTATATCTTGCTAGGAAAAACCTGGATTGCGAAAGATCATATACAAAGGAAACAAAAAGAGGAGGATATAGAACAGAAAAAGAAAGAACCAAGAGATTTCATGGCTAGGAGAATATCCCACTTACTGGAAGAACAAGAGAACCAGTAGAAGCTACTAAAGACCAAAGATATGGATGTCGAAGTTGAAGGGACATAGGAATACTGGAGGCACCTGTCTGTACAAGAGAGTAGAGCACCTACCCCAGAAAGAGACAAAGTATTACCCTTGAATCCTATGAAAGACCCTCCACAGTGTGAAGTTATCATGCCAAGAGGAGATAAGAATGATAATGGAAAGAGGAAACCAGTGATTCAGATAACAGGAAAGAAGGCCAGAAATATCGGTAAGAAGAGGGAAAAGTTAGAAAAATTGCAAAAAGTTCCAGATAATACTTCACAGAAAAAAGGTTTCCAGAACTTTAACTTCGCTGGAATATCAGTACAACACAGATTGGCACTTCACCATGATGAAGCAATATGATTGTTGGAGGAAATATGACCATTCAAACGATGCTCTCGAACGGTTAGGAAAATAATTATGGCCTAAAATTTCACCATTGGACCTTTGGGACTGTGCCATAACGGATGGAATTGCATTGAATAAGGCTTTGCGACCCATTGAAAGAAACCATTACGGTGATATCTATTTATCCCTTTGAGCGTTGCACCGAGAACACTTTTTCCAATTGTGATTGTCCGAGCCCATATAGAACTAGTTGATTTCGTGCAGTGATCATTGAGACCTCGCCATCCATTCTGTTAACAGTGAGTATTGTTCATTGACCTGAGATATCAGATCTCAAGTGTGCATGTCAGACGAAATTATCCCAGCAGAAAAATCCATCGAAGAGATTCTAATAGACCTCATGGCCAAGAAGGTGATGTCCACAGGCATCCAAGCCTCATCAATGCGAGGAGTGCAAGCCTCCCCGTCGACTGCTCGTGGATCTAGACCATCTTGAGCTGTGACCGAGAAAAGAACCAAGCATCGTGGTGACTTGGAGAATGCGAAGCTAATCCCATCCATCCTAGCCAACTGCATCCCACCCCTAGCCGGTGTGGTGAGTCGTGACAGTGTCCCGAGGGACTTCGACTACACAGTCATCACTGCGTACCTTCCAAAGGGAATAAAATCAGTCAGACTGCAGTTGGAGAGGATTCCAACCTTGAAGATCAGTGACTATAACCTAGGATACCGTAAGAGATATGGCATGCTCGCACCTCACAAATATTTGACCAAGACGAAGGGGAAGACATCCAAGATCATCCCCCAGCCGTGGACTATGGACATCGCGAGGTCCACTGTCTTGAACGTGATGAAGATACAACATTTTGGAAGGAACCAGGAGGTTAATGCGTGCATTAATATCTTATTGTCATGCTTCCATGGAAGGTTTCTATGGTTAGACAGATGCATCATCGTCGATCCGGTGTTGATCCATAGGATCATCGAATCGAGGATGCAGGGACCAGACCCACAAGAATTTTATCCAGGGAAGGCTGTAGACTGCACCCTGGCACAGAGGATTAAAGACACCTACGACGATGTAGAGAAGGGGATGCAAGGCTACAAGGTAGCGTCCATTCATAATTTCACAGTGCGCCTTGCTTGCCAGTTGATTGCTAGTAAGCTAGTAAGAAAGAACAGACCCACGTAGGTCACAGGGTTTGTCGTTGACCTCACTGGAAAATGCGTGGAAGGACTCCAGATGAGCTGGGCTAGTTACTTAGTCAACTGGTTAGAATTGTATTGTCGTGAAGCTCAGGATCAGGGCTATGAGTTCCATTTTAGCTGGGTATTGATCCTCATCACGTTTACTACTTGGGAGATGCTGGAAGGTGTGACCTTCCATGACATCGAGTTATTCAAGCCACTAGATGTGAAGTTCACCACGCTTTGGTATTCAAGTGATATGGGGAAACAATGGAAGTCGAATGCAATATTCCATACCTACTACCTGCAACTGAAGAGGGTTATTGAGTCTTTCCCTCGTATGACACTGAATACCCTGGACAGGTTCAAGCCCCTTATGAAGTTTTGTGCAGATAGGCATTTTATTTATATTACTGCGCGCGCAGACAAAAGTAAAGAAGAGATTCAGTCCTACTACAAGCTCACAGAGGAGGACCGAGAAGAAATCACTAAGGAATGGCCCACGGAGTTCCTTATACTAGTCAACCAGGAAACACTGTCCGATCCCAACCTCATTGGAATTCTGGTGGTTACTCACGAAGAGTATGCTGCACCCAGTAGTAGTAGGAAGAAAAAGAAGGAAGATGTACATGAAATACACAACACATCATAAGAGACTGCATCATTTCACCTAGTGGAGGAGGAGACAACAAAGTGGACAAAGAAGAAAAAGAAGGGGAAGAAGAAAAGAAGAAGTAAGGCAGAGTAACACCGCCTAGGAACCCCCTTTAAGAGGCAAAGACATCCAAGAAAAGAAAGGTTTCCCCAACGAAACATACATCACTGAATAATTCCAAAGCAAGTAAGACGAAGTTGCAGACTGTGCTCATGGTCGATGACTTCGACTTCATTATCGCAGTTGTATCAGATGCCTCAGAAGATATTTTGGAGAGAACTGAAGAAAAACAAGAAACCATGTATGATAGAATTGAGACAGAGCTAAGAGGTGTACAACAAGCCCTTCACTCCAGCTGCGTAGTGTCCATTGCGCCCCCGCCACTAGAAGAAACAAAGTTGGGAGATGATCCTGCCCAACTCTACAGAATAGTTGATGTGACCGAAGCTCGCCTTCATCATGGGCAGGAAGAAAAAAGAACATGCCATAGTGGCCCTGAAGAAATCACAAGAGGAAATCATAGAGAAACGTCAAGTTGCGCAGCAGGAGAAGGATGATCTCCAAATGAAGTTCGGAGAAAATAAAGTGCAAATCTAGTAGGATAAAGAACAACTGCTCGCAGATCAGGTCATAGTTAAAGAAGTAGTCTGCATAACACTTTTCTCTATGACAGGCTTAGAGAAAATGGAGGAAGAACCAGTGGAGAATCAAGTGACCAATCTTGCTGAAGCCATTCAACAACTTCAACATAGATTCACAAAAATAGAGCTACAAACAATGCCAAGCACTCCATAAGAAGTGTGAGACCAGAGAGAAGCAACTGCCCGGAGCACAGTTGAAAGGATCAAAGCATTAGTCGTGGAATGTAAACAACTAAGCAATCGCAGTGTGAAGACTTATGAGCACCTTACCGAGGACCCTGAACTGAAAACACTGGAGTCACAACTCTAGGAAGCAAAGCAGAAAGAAGCAACAGTACAAGTGCAGTTGAAACTCATGTTAGCAGTTGAGAGGATGAAAATATCCCAAGAAAAATGCACATCTCAACAACATGTCCATGCCATACAAAGAAGAGTCATGGAAGTAACTCAGAAGCTCTAGCCAGTCCAGGATGCAGCTTACCTACTTTTTGAGGAAATTGAAGGCCGAGGAGAAGAGTTGGAACAAGCAGTCACTTCTATAGAACATCGCTTAGAGGGACCTGTGAACGAGGTAGTTATTTAAGAGTTTGTCGAGCAGGAGGCCTTGGCGCAACAACAGGTTGAAGCATCTCGAGCCAAGCTCAATTATTTTGAGGCAAATTTACCCAGACCAGAGTGACTCGGTATGAGTCATAGGTGAGTTTTGGGGGCATGTTGGCCCTTGACAAAGTTTTGGAGATCCTTGGTCATGTTTGACTTCTTTTGGGACTTCAACAGGCTGGTCGAAGGCGGAGCGCAAGTCGAAGCAGAGATCGCGGGATCTCGACCCCTTTTTAGGGCAGTTTTTTGGATTAGGGTTTATGTAATGGGTATGTGATGTCATCCCATGGGTTTACCCATGTTTAGGACCATTTTGTAATGTATAAATAGATATCTAGGCGATATGAGAAAGGAGAAGATGCTAAGTTCTAGAGTTCTATCTATGTGATTGCAAATCATTTGTGCATAGTGTATGTTAAGACTTGCAGAGCTAAGTGCAAGTGATTGTAAGAAGGCTTTGTGCTATGACCTAACTCGGGAAAGGAGGATCTAGCGAGGTGCGCAAATCTCCTGTCCTATGCGGAGTAGGATTTTTGGGCTATGTGCTTGTAGAATTTTGACAGGAGATAATAAAGAAGACAAGAGTTGGTGGACATAGCCCCACATTGGGGTGAACCACGTATATCCTGTGTTATGTTTTCTTTGTGCATTATGGTTGTATGTTAGTGATTTGATTTATGCTTAGTGCCGATATCTTTATTTATGATGCATCTGGTATAATAGATTAGTGCTTGGTAAGGTGAATGAATGTTAGATCTGATCTATCTCTCCATTCTAAGTGATTGAATGTGTTAGATCTTGTTGAATACTGTGCTACTCTATAATTAGGGTTTGGATCTAGGATGTGAATAAAGGTTGAATACTGATGAATGTTAATTGTTAAGTGATTTGTTAGAGTGGTGTGATCACAGATCTGTGTCCCAGCCAGATTGTATACATTTGATTCCTGCAACCACCCCTACCTCTACCTTGGGTGAGACTTCATATGCTTCACAGGTGTTGTCGAAAGGGTCGGTAGTTAGGGTTTTGTTGGTGTGTTGTTGAAGCGTTGAACCCTGGGTCTGCCCCTGTGCCAACAAAGACAAATTTTGGGATTATGTTGGTGTCAGGTTGTTGAGGACTAAGGAAAAGTTACATGTTAGTATTATGGAGGTTCATCTTAGCTACATTATTACAGGTAAGTTTTAAGGGTTATGTTTATGTTGTTATGACACATACATAGTGGTGATGATACATGGTTTAGTACACCTTGGTGATGACATGATACCTTGTTAGAAGTAAACTCTTGGCTATCTTGATATCTACTTTGGTATATGTCATGGTTATGGTTTATTATTAGAGACATATCTTTGATATGTTGATACATGGTTGAAGTTCACACTTGGTATATGGTAGCACATGTATGAGATACACCTCTTGGTGATGTTGGTACTTTGTTGAGGTACATGAAACATGGTTTGAGATACATCTTGGTTATATTTTGATGATGTGATAGTCATGCCTTTTGTATCTTGTTGAGGCATATGGTATATGTATGAGGAACGTCCTTTGTGCATGGTGTGAGGTATATTCTTGGTACATGTCTTGGTGACATTGGTACATGTTGAGGTACACCTTAGTGATGTTATGGTACATTGATTAGTAGCACATCTTGGCTATATTGGTATCTTGGTATTGTGGCTATCTTGCCTTTAGACACTTCATTTATATGGCACATGGTTGATGTATGAGACAATACATGTACTTGGTTGATGTACTTAGTGTGGTACATGGTTGATGGTATGGTACAAGTTTGATGCATGATATGGTGCATGGTTGATGCATGGTTTGGTATAGGTGTTAGTGAATTGTTGATGCATAGTTTGGTACATGTTTTGGTGCAAGGTTGATGCATGATTTGTTATAGGTGTGGGTGCATTTTTGATGCATGAATTGGTAAAGGTTTTGGTGCATGGTTGATGCATGGGTTGGTACATGTGTTGATGCATGATTGACACATAGTTGATACAGGTTGATGTACATGGTTGATGTACAAGATTTGGTGATGGTTTTGGTATCCATGTGAGTGGATCTGGTTATAGTTGGTTTATGATGGTATAATAGTGACACAGACAGTGACATGTTGGATGATTGGTTGATCATCAGCGAAAGGTTGATGTGACAATCGTAGTCATAGGTTGATGTGACAGTGACAGTGACAGGTTAGTTGATGTGACAATGACAATGACATGTTGGATGATTGGTTGATCATCAGTGACAGTGGTAGTCACATGTTGATGTGACAGTGAAAGTGACATGTTGTTTGATGCATTGGTGGCATTAGTAGTGACGGTATCATTGGTAGTGACATTGAGTCTACACTTATATTTCAGGGAGGAAGGACGGGAAAATAAAGGGGGTTGTATCCTCCTTCTGGTTGGTGCCAGAGAACTCAGGGAGTTGTAGGTTCCTTTAGGTTGGTGCCTATAAATCAGGGGGTTGTAGCCTCCTTGTAGTTGGAGCCATAGAATTCAGGGAGTTGTATCTTCCTTCAATTTGGATCCTATAAATAGGGGGTCGTAGCTAATGGGTATTCTATATGCACTAAAAAACACTAAAAAAATTCAATTAAATTGTCAACCCGAGGTAAGTAAACTTTGAGTTGTAGCACTATATGTGCCAAGGAAAAAAGGCTAGAGGAAGTATAGTCTAACTAAGGAAACGAGATATTAAAGTGATAATATACTCAAGAAAAGACTACTAATGATCAAACCCTACTAAGAAACTTAGACTATGTACCCTAAGTAACCTTTGAACAAAGGATCGATGGATAGTTATAAGAAAGAAAATGAAAACCCTAATTAAAGAAAATTAACTTAATCATGAAAATAAGCAAAAGAAAACTATCTACCTAATAAGCAATAACAACAACAAACTACTTTAATTAACCTAATCAAATTCAATAAGAAAATATCCTATGAAAGCAAGTAAATAGACAAGCAAATACCCTATGAAAGCAAAATAGACAAGCAAGCAACTACCCTATTAAAGCAAGTAAACAAGCAAGAAAATAACTTAATAACCTATGATAACTTCTACAACAAGTAAACTATTCAAAATTACTCAATAAACAACTAATCAAACTAATAAGCAAGTGAACTTTATTCTTAAATTAAATTTCACAATAACTTCTAATTTATAAAAGGAAATCTTAATCTATTAAATTCAAAGAATCAACAACTACTCTTTATTCTATGATAAGGAAACTATTCTTTAATCTACCAAAGCAAGAAGACTATTCTCTAAAAAGCAAGGAAACTTTCCTCTAATATATAAAATCAAGGAAACTCAAATATAATGTTGATGGTTATGTCTTC
>WSFP011509150.1:0-13223 GCA_009831015.1 Picea engelmannii
AAAAAGGAACTATGCTTCAAACATTTATTGTATAGTTGGTTCATATTCAAACTTGTATTTTTTTTTAGTATTTTTCATAGTAGATTTTATAGAGATTTCATGCCTATGTTTCTTCCATAGTGTAACAAATATTCAACCTGAAAAAAAAATAAATTATATCATAAATAATATGACAATAAAGAAAGTACTACAAACCAAACAAATAAAAAATGATACTAAAAAAACTACAACCAACTAAACACATAAGAAAGTATAGCAAAACAAAATTCAAAGATTTATGGATTTGTCTTTTTTAAATTTTTCAATCTCTATGGATGTGGCCTTTTTGAAATTTAGGTAATTCTTGAAAATAGAATATTATTAAAAAATTTAAATCATAATATATTTATTATTTTTTAAAATTCAATTAATAATATTAAAAATAAAATAGTGAAAAATTTGTTAAAAATTTTACAAAATTGTGTTGTCTTTCTAAAAACACAAAAATATAATATAAATTTTTCATTCACAAATCCTTTTTTATCTTAAATTTGAAAATTTAATATAAAGCATGCTTAAAGAGTCTAATATGGTGAGCAGAGTGCTTCAAAATTCACGAGATATGGAAATTCATATAATCCCACCAAGTAAAGCACCATAATGTACTCCTAAACATTATCAAAACAAGGTTTTTTTTTTCCAATAGAAAATTTGCTCAATTATATTAATGAAAATACAATTTTTTACATCTTTTTGACCCCACAGATGTTCATAGCAGTACGAGTCCATAGACCATGCTCATAAACAAGTTCACATGCATCCCCAGAAAGTCACCAAAACCAACACGCAGACTGTAAAAGGAGATACAAAACATGGCTAAAAACCCCAACAAAAAACAGAAAAGAAGTTAAACTAGAAGCCGCACCCCCAAAGGACCTCTAAGTGTTTACCCAACACCGCACGCACCCAAAGGACCTCAAAGTGTTAACCAAAAACACCGCACGCCCCCAGAGTGGACCTCAAAGCTCTGGTCCAAAACCTCTTCAAGCCAAGCAAGAAGAGGTCAAGAGGGTCCAGAAAACCAAAGAGAAAACAAGAAACCGGCTGCAACAAAACCCCAAAGCCACCTCCATCGCAAAACTTCATCGCTAATCACCAACGTGCACCTAATATCGAGCCCTTGAAAACACGAAGGCTGCCCGAAAAGAAAAACAGAGCCTCTCCAACAGTCATATGCAGGCTCGGGGAGTGATTCTAAAACTCGGCCTCTAAATGCCACCTTGGCCCCTAAACGTCGCCATAGAGAATCGGGCACCACCGCAGAAGATTCACGCGTCCATACATGACACATTAACAATGCTAGTTGGGCTCAAATCCTCCACTGTCGTCGTCCTCTAACCCACGATACACCCTTGTCCGCTCGCCCTGGAAGGGTCTTACGCTCGTGCTTCTCCATGGAAGCCAGGGATGCGACTAGTGAAACCTAGCCACAGAGCCCGCAGAGCCGAAAATAATGACTCTCAAAACCGCAGAGTCAGAAACCCTATCGCCTTGTCAAAACAAGGTTGCACGAGAGACATCGTGACATTGTTATTAAACATTTGTCATTTCAGCTCGAATAATTTAGACGACGCATGGATAAAAAAAAATTAACGATTTGATAGACTTGTTGGATAATTAAATTGGAGACATTTATTTTTATTTCAGAAACTAATAGAATGGTACTTTTTTGCAATGATGTGACAAATTTGGAAAAAAATGTAGTTTTTTTTAATTTAATTTAATTTTTAATTTTTGATAAAAAAAATTGTAAAAATATATATATATATATATATATATATTTCCTTACAGAGTCTTCATAGAAATACACATGGAAAAGTTTGCCATCTATTTTATTATACAAATGGAAACTAGAACAGGTGGCCTGCAAAATAGGAAAGCATGGTTTTGTTCATAGTGCCAAAACAAAACTATTCCTAAATCAAACTTTAATTGTGGTCTCTTTGGACCTGATAACATAACAATAGAAAAAATAGACAGTAGGTGAACCCATGCGGCCTTCATTCCTGGGAGATTGAGGTCGTGGAGGAGTGAAAATGAACAGTTGGCAGTAGGTTGGGCACTGTCGCTTGGCAAGATCGCTTGAAAGGAAATTGAACAAGACGTCCAGATGATGACTGAGGATATGATGGTAGTGGAGTTGGTTGACCATGTCCCTTCACATTTCAAAGATTAGTTGTAGATGATATTTTGAGAACTTGAGGGGATTGGGTGGCTCTGGTGGAGGGGCTGCCACGTTTGGAGGCTCGTTAACATCTAGTGGAGTCAGCATAGTTTTTTCCTCCAGCCATTCTGGATGAATCTCTTCCTCAAACAGACAGCCACCCAAATCTGTCACAGGGTCGACACTTTGAGGCAATTGTTTTGAACTGCATAAGGGTTCCTGAGGGTCCAGAGCAGTGTGCAGGAGAGAGTTCAAAGGGGCTTGAGGGGGAACCTGATGGATTTCTTCCTCAATGTAGGTGACTGCATTGTCTTCATCAATCCAATTCTGATCATACCGGGGAGGGCCAACAGGTTTGATGAAGGGGATAATGGGTGGAGAGAGGGTCAAAGAGGGGCCAATTCAATGTTGTCGGGTCATAAAACTATAATAGGCCATCCCACACTTCATATTTCCCTGTTCGCACGACATTGGAGAGACACAAACAAGAACGATAGCCCAACACCAGAAGGGAGAAAGACCATGAGAGGAATGGGAAACTGAATGTGAATCCAAAATGAAATAACAATTGCTATTCTTTAGCTCAATGAAGTGATCTGGATTTATGAGTGGAACGAAATGAATAACAGACTGGATACAATAACATAGAGATACGGATAACAACAACATATATCTAGTGAACAATAACTTCTATTGAATAATTAAAATAGGCTGAAACTGTAAAACTGCAAAACTAAAAACAACATGCTTGAATGGTGGTAGCTATCTCTGAGAAGAGATGTGGTTGCTACTAGGGAGGGCCAACAGGTTTGATGAAGGGGATAGTGGGTGGAGAGAGGGTCAAAGAGGGGCCAATTCAATGTTGTCGGGTCATAAAACTATAATAGGCCATCCCACACTTCATATTCCCTGTTCGCATGGCATTGGAGAGACACAAACAAGAACGATAGCCCAACACCAGAAGGGAGAAAGACCATGAGAGGAATGGGAAACTGAATGTGAATCCAAAATGAAATAACAATTGCTATTCTTTAGCTCCATGAAGTGATCTGGATTTATGAGTGGAACGAAATGAATAATAGACTAGATACAATAACATAGAGATACGGATAACAACAACATATATCCAGTGAACAATAACTTCTATTGAATAATTAAAATAGGTTGAAACTATAAAACTGCAAAACTGAAAACAACATGCTTGAATGGTGGTAGCTATCTCTGAGAAGAGATGTGGTTGCTACGCGCATCTATCTGAGCAGAATGATTACAATGAGGCTCCAGAGGCCTTTTTAACATTACTCATGAATGTCAAAACCCTAGACATCCAAAAACCTAACCGTAGGAGATGAAACACCAAAAGTTATGTGGGTCCCGATGGCAAAGTTGGTACCCCAACTTCTCGGGGTCGTAACTTTTGCATACGACCTTCATTTTAGGCACGTGATAACCCGTTGGAAAGGTATTTTCATGAACTACATATTATGCCATCAAAATATGACATTGTCTACAGTTTCACTATGGCAAGACAAAAAAACATTGTTTAGGGCCCCAAAACGACCCTGAAAGTACATAAAGATGTACTGACATGAAAAATTCCAAAATAAGCTAGTTGGATTAGGTGGGCGGCCACCAATATCCACCTGGAATTTGTGTAGGGCTTTAGATAGCCCCATAACTGTAGAACCCACAATTACAAAGAATTATAGAAGAACATGTTGAACTAAAAATTGTCAAGAGGAGCCAATTGGAATAGGTGGGTGGCCACCAATATCCACCTAGATCAGTCCTCCCCCATTAGGAAACAATCATCTCCATTTCGTTGAGTGCCCCCATCAGTTGAGGAAATTTCTATTAAATTTGGCTCCGGGTGAGCCACTTGCCTTGGTGCAGGAGTTTTCCTTCCTTAACAACCCGATAAAGTTGGATCCTCTGTCGACGAGTTCCCTTGATCTGAGTATCCATTATCTTATTAGTGGATGCATATTCCATGCATTCATGGTTGAGATTTGTTGGTGTCAACTATTATGAGATCTCTGAGGTGTCCAATAATGGTGGAAAATATGGTCGGAGGAGGTCCACATTGAACATTGGGTGCAAGCCAAGGAAGGGGGGAGTGTTGAGCTCAAAATCATTATCACCCACAACCTTGGTGATAGTGTAAGGCCCATAGCGAAGTGGATGAAGCTTTCAATGGGGCTTTGTAAGGCGTTCTTTCTTCAAATGTAACCAGACCTTGTCTCCCACTTGAAAATTGTGTGGTACCTGGTGTTGATTATGGTGTTACTTGTACTTAGCATTGGCTTTCTATAAGATCTCATGGACCTATTGGCGGATGTGATGAATCCACTCAATGAATCCGATGGCTTTGTCGGCCTCAGATTGAACATGGGAAGAATTTGTCTATGTGGTTGCAAGAGGTAGTGCAACATCAATGGGACCCAAGGGTTGGAATCCCATACCCACCTGAAAGGGGCTATGGTCGGTGGAGCTATGGAGAGCCCTTTTGTAGCTGTGTTGAACATAGGGAAGACTCGCATCCCATGTACGTGGATGCTTAGAGTTATACATACATAGGATGTGCACAATCAATTGATTGACGACATTTGTTTGGCCATCAGTTTGAGGGTGGAAGGTCGTTTAGTAAGCTTGGTGTCCAACAGTGACCAGAGACTTGACCAAAATGAGATGAGGAACCTGTTGTCACGATCGAATATGATGGTCTATGGTATCCCAAAATGGACCCACACTCGTTTGAAGAAGATCTTGGCAGTATCTGTCGATGTGATGCTCTTCTTGCAGACTGTGAGAATGGTCATCTTCGAAAACCAATCAACCACCACAAATACACAATCATTTCCTTTCTTGGTGGACAAAAGGCCATACATGTAATCCATAGAGATGGATTCCCAAGGCCTCTCGGGAGTAGGAAGACAGGTGTATAATCATTTCTTCTTGATGGTTGTCTTGGCAATGGCACAGGCAGTGCAATATCTGATATACTTGCTAACGTCATGTCGAGGTTTTGGCCAATAAAAATGTTTATATAGTACGGACATAGTTTTCTCCACGCCAAAATGTCTTTCCATCTGACTGTAGTGAGCCTCCCAAATTAGCTTTGCACGCTCGCTTGGAGGAACACATAGATGGCCCAGATGGAATAACAAACCATCCTAAATGTGAAAATCGGTGACATTCATGCATGTACCCAAGAGTTGATAGGTGGTGGCGAAGTCAAGATCTCACTGATAAACTTGGGGCCACTCAAATGCTACATGCCCACAGGAATGGAGCACAGTGGTGAGTGAATCCACGGGAGGTCGACTAAGGTAGTCAGTGACATGATTTGTGCTCCATGTCTTATACTTGATGTTGAGATGAAATTACTACAAGTATGTGGACCAATCTTGATGGTGATCATTCTGCAACTTCCCTTGTGTCTGCATGAACTATAAAGGCTTGTGATCAGTGTGGATGATTGTCTTCTTTCCTAGAATGTAATGTTTCCATTGATGACATGCTTTCATAATGGAATACATTTCCTTGTCATAGGTGGGGTATTTTCGGACTATCTCTGAGAGTGTCTCACTATGGTATGCTACTAGATGATCGTTTTGAGTGAGAATTGCACCTACAACATAGTCATATGCATTAGTCTCAATATCGAATGGTTGTTTCATATCGGGTAAGGAGAGTACTGGAGCTGAGCGCAAGCGATGATGCTTCATATCATCAAATTCTTGTTTTTGTGCCTTCCCCCATGCAAAATTTTCCCTGCCACTTCCATTGATCACTTGGATGAGGGCCCCTGTAACATGGGAAAATCCCAACATGAACCGTCAGTAGAAGTTGGAAAGTCCTAAGAAGATTTGAAGCTCAGTTAGTGTGGTCGGGGCTGGCCAATCACGAATGGCTTGGATCTTAGCTGGATCCACATGTACTCCATTCTCATCAACATTGTAGCCCAAGTATTGGACCATGTTCATGCCAAAGGAATATTTTTCCAAGTTGGCATATAGCTTGTGCTACCGCAGAGTGCTTAAAACATGTTGAATATGTTGTATGTGCTCCTCTCAAGTTATATTGAATATGAGGATGTCATCCAGATATACCACCACAAAAGAGTTGGTGAAGGGTCTCAATACATCATCCATCAACCTCATGAAAGTGGCTAGTGCATTTGTTAAGCCAAAGGGCATGACCATCCATTCGAAGAGACCTTATTTATATTTGAAATTTGTCTTCCATACATTAGTCGGTTCAATGGGAACCTGGTGGTAGTCAGCCTTTAGGTCAATATTGTTGAAGAACTTTCCCCCCTTGAGTTGTTCAGGAAGGTCATCAATTCTGGGAATTGGGTATCGGTTCTTGACTGTGATTTTGTTTAATGCTCTGTAATCAATGCAGAGACTCCAGGTCACGTCTTTCTTCTGCACATGTACAATTGGGCTTCCACAAGGGGAGGAATTGGGTCTGATGTGCCCCTTTTGAAGCATCTCTTGGATCTGATGCTTGATTTCATCATTTTCCATCAATGAGGAACGATAGACCGATCCATTAGGCAGAGGTGCACTGGGGGTTAGATCAATTGGATGCTTGACTTGGCAGTGCGTCGGTACCCCGTTGGGTGAGGAGAAGATGTCTTTGTAGTCATCCACGATCCTGTCCACTTTCTTCTATTGCAAAGAGAGGCTCTGTGTAGAGGCCATGGATTTGGTGGTGACCTCCTGCTTACTGTGAGCACGGATCACAAAGAAGACGAACTTCACGATCTATGAAATAACCTTATTGCATTGCTTAGCAGAGATTAAAGAAATAGCGGTAGGCGACGTTACCTCTGGTATCCTATACAATTTTCTACCCAAAGTAATAATAACAATGTAGGGTCTAGACTCATACACAACATGTCACTTCCACAAATATGGTTTTCCTAAAAAAACATCACAAACTTCAAGGGGAGAAATATCACACAATACCTCATCTTTGAAGGGCTTGATGTCTTAGGGCAGAAGACACTGTTAGCTGACGCAAAGATCTCTTCCTTAGCGAAGACATCCAATGGTGTAGGGTTGCGGGTGCAGTGTCATCGATAGGTTTAGCCGCTTGACGACCTCTGTTGAGATCAGGTTCTTCTGACTACCACTATCGACAATAAAATCAAGTGGATCCCCCTTTACCCACATCTGTGAGTGAAAGAGGCATTCCCCTTCATATGGCTCTTCTGGGTCGCTTGGATGGACTTTGGTGGTAGCGAAAGTGGCACTGGGTTCGGCATCAATAATTTGCTTCCCTCCTTCTAGATTTGATTCAGATTCGGAATCTCTCTCTGACTCGAAAGATTTCAACTCGGCCAACAGTGGTTGCTTGGAGTGACATTCTTCGGTGTTGTGCTAAGGGATTTTATGGTATTCACACCACTTTCTCATGTCCTTCTTCAAATTCTCATTACCCTTCTTGTGTTGCAGCTTGGACTGGTTGTCTTGAGAGAGGCCATATTTGATTTGTCCCTTTTTTTGTGGGTTGGGGCCGCCTTTTCTCTGCTTCGGTTGTAAGGAGTTTGCAGATCCAAACTCCCGCCTCTTCTACTTAAATTTATGCTCAGTCTTGACAACATATCTATAAGCCTCACCTAATGATGTGATGTCCAGAAACTTCATTTATGTTTGAATGTATCTATGTAGAAATACATTGTATTTGAGAACCAGATGTTGCTCAGAGTCTTTGATACCCAATTTGGTGCATAGGGTATGGAAAATATTCATGAAATATGGTATTGTCTAGTCCCTTTCCTAATGTAGCGTGGTCCATCTTGTGTATTGATCCTCGTAGCTTCCAACAGGGTAGTATTGTTCTTTAATGGCATCCCTGAAGGAATCCCATGTGGGGGCGATCGCAAATATTGCAGATTCCTCTATGGCCCTTTGCTCAGAGTAAGTATCCCACCAATCCTTAACATGGGGGATGGCCTTGAGGAGTGAAAAAAGTAATCTTTTCCCCGTCAAAAAAATTATGGACCGAAAAAAACCCTTCGAGCAAATTCAACCATTTATCTACAACATCTGCATCTATCAGTCCTTAAAATAATGAAATATAAAAATTTACTTGTACCTTTAAGGGGGTTGCATTGATGCTTGATGAAGATGTGTCTCCTCTGGGCAGTCGTCGAAGGATCTGTGCAAAGTTCTCCATCATTTCGTTCCTTTGTCGCGCAAGGGCTTCCTCAAGCAACATTTTAAAAGGATATCCTGCTCCATAATCTTTCTTCTCGTCCCCCATGGGTTGATTTCGGGCTCGGCACAACCGATCTTGCAAAGGCTCGACTGGTTTGAGTCCCAACTTCTTGTACCCAGATATTGTCGAGGACACACACGAAGAAAAATAAATGAAGAGCAGATTGCTCTGATACCACTGATCCATATTTATGAGCAAAATGAAATGAATAACATATTGAATACAATAACACAGAGATACAGAGAACAACAATAGATATCCAGTGAACAATAACTTATATTGAATAAATAAAATAGGTTGAAACTGTAAAACTACAGAACTGAAAACAACTTGCTTGAATGGTGGTAGCTATCTCTGAGAAAAGATGTGGTTGCTACCTGCATTCGTCTAAGAAGAATGATTACAATGAGGCTTCAGAGGCCTTTTTAACATTACTAATGAATTCCAAAACCCTAGACATCCAAAAACCTAACCCTGGGAGATGAAACGCCAAAAGTTATGTGGGCCTCAATGGCTAAGTTGGTACCTCAACATCTCGGGGTCGTAACTTTTTCATACGACCTCCGTTTTAGGCGCATGATAGCCCGTTGGAAAGGTATTTTCGATAACTACACATTATGTTGTCAAAATCTAACTTTATATACAATTTGACTGTGGTAACCCAAAAAAACAATGTTTAGGGCCCCAAAATGGCCCTGGAAGTACACAAATATGTACTAACATGAAAACTTCCAAAATAAGCTAGTTGGATTAGGTGGGCAGCCACCAATATCCACCTAGAAGCTGTGTAGGGCTTCAGACAACCCCAGAAGTGTAGAACCCACAATTACAAAGAATTACAGAAGAACATGTTGAACTAAAAACTGTCAAGAGGAGCGAGTTGGAATAGGTGGGTGGCCACCAATATCCACCTGTATCATGAAGACAACTGAAGTAATAGGGAAAGGTTCCATAAAGACTGAGGTGATGGCACTGAGCTTCCTTGTACCTGCTATGATAAGCATCGGTCGTTGTTGTATGTGCACCATTAAAACCTCCTTCATGTGCAAGCACACTACCCCCCTTTTTGAGTGAATGTTATGCATATTGAGATGATGGGGAGGATGGGTGGCGGTCATGGGTGTTAACTACATCGAACGCATGTGTGTCGAGTGTTTCTTGAGGGCCAGGTGTTACCCCATCTAGGGGATTTTTAATTTATGATAATTAACCCTCAAACCAAATAAAATTGGTTGTATCAAGTTTTCTAGCCAATCATAAAATTAGAATATGGTATTTTGAAAATTTAAAATTTCTTTTGTAATTTTCAAATATTTAGTTTAATATAAATTTATTTGACAACCATTAAAAAAAAATTAACATTTTTTTTATCAAAACCAACTAATTGAAATTCAAAGCAATTTGACTCTAAAACTATTACAATATACTAAAATGAAAAATTAAAACCACTGAAACTAATTTAATAAAAAAAAATTACTTAGTCTTTTCTCCACCATAAGGGCATGTTTGTCACAAAAATAAAAAAACTAAATTCCATGGTTTTGAAAAAAAAAATAAAGAAATTTGATGTCGTGAAGCTGGTTGGTGAAATCCAAAAAAATGGATGTTAAAGACAATGGGGGCACTCACAGAGTGACAAAGACCACTAGTGCTAGAAGGTGTTGGAAGCATCAATGGATAGTAGAAATCGTAAATCAATTTGGTAATTTCTTATTTTTTAATCAATTTGGTGTGCTATTATATCGATGCACCAATTCACATATATACATAAGTGCATTGGTGTGGTTATAGTTTTAATGCACACCACCAAGATAAGTGTTTTACAAAATGGCGTGTTTTACAAAATTCAAGCAAAGGGGAACTATTTAAATTGTCATTTATAGTGCATTGATATATTTAAGTGCATCAATGTGTGTGCTAAAATGATGCACTAGTGTGTCAAATAGTTTTAGATGCACCACAAATAATACCTCCACTAAAAACTTCGTTCACCTACTTCCATTAATAACCTTTGCTAAAAGAATAAGAAGAAGTTTCCTCCTTAAAACTCTACAAAATCCTATTTTACTTTTGGTGTAGAAGGAAACTAAGATAATTTTGAGATATACTAGGGGGAAATTTAATTATGGGATTTATTACACATAGGGTGGAAAACGTTCACTTGCTAGTTATACAAATTCCAATTGGGGAGGTGATCATAATGATAAAAAAAAATCTACAATAGTTTGTGTGTTTCAAAATGTACTAATTCATTTACTTGGTCAAATAAAAAGAATATTGTTACATAATTATCTTATGTTTCAAAATGGTACTAATTCATTTACTTGGTTAAATAAGAAGAATATTGCCACATAATTATCCTATTGTGAAGTTGGATATACATACAGTAATGGTGTTAGGATCATGATCTCCCTAACCTCCTAAGTAAATTGATAGGTTGCTATGTATTTTTATGTATGGAGGTCATCTGTAGTAAATAAAGTCCATGTAGTAGTGTGAAATAAATGAGTGTAAGAAGGTTTGCTATAAGGTTCTTCCTACTAGAAAGTTACTTCTCTAGATTGCTCTAAGGAGGTAAATAGTCCTATATAAATAAGTAGAAGAAATGTAATGAGATGTCATGTGAAGTTATTTGTAATCGGAGCTTTGCTCAATTGGAGGTTGACTCCTAAAAGAGGAAATTGAACATTTCTTCAAATAATAAAGGTATACATATTTGGTGTTATTTTAGTTCTTTATTTGGCTATTGTGGCTGCAATATGTCTTTTTTGCAGTAAATCTAGGTAAAATATGTTATTTATGCTATGTATCTTTCTTAAGCACATATTTTAGAGCAATATTTTTTCTAGGCTAGAGACGTGTTCTAACATTTATAAATAATACAATGATTTTTCATTTAGTGAGTAAAACTATGGTAGGGGAAACATACATGCAAGAAATACAAGCGATGTCACCTAGTTGGACACCGTTGTAACCCTTGTTGGTACCCCTTCAAGTAGTACTATGTAACATCCCCATTAACAATCTGCTCTGATACCAATTTGTAACGTCCATGTTACCAAACTAACCTGATACCAATTTGTCATGTACCCAGCCTCCTAGTTGGTTATCGTGCTTTGATACCATAATGTAACATTACACAACTTACTACTAAGTAATGCTACTCCAAAATCTAGTGCGTGGATTCTACTCTATAACATTGGTATGCTCAAAATTACTTGAAGTAATGCACTCAACCCCAAGCTGGGTCAAGCCATACCAATTTTCCTCTTCTAACACAACTTAAAACAACGAAAGTAACACAATACAACTACATGCACAAGCATACTGAGCACACAAATTTATTGTGTGTGTAATCCATTATAAACATGTGATCTCTATTGTACATGCAACCATTATGTCGCCACAGGCCAATTTTGTTTCCCTTGTGCACATGGACTACTTCCCTCCGTGCACAAACGAATACAACCTCTTATGTGCATATAGTGTTTCCTTGCGCACACGGCCATTCTCACGTCGCCTCAGAGAATCGTGACCATTATTATAAGGTTAACTTAAGAGGAATAAATAACAACAACTGTCATACTCATGCACAACTACAAATATCGAGTATCAACACCACACTTACATGTGCAAGCAACATTATACAGAATAACAACAATTACTTATATGCAACATCATACAATAATTAAACCCATATTAAACATAGATAAATAAGCACACATTAAATGAGACAAGCACATAAAGACACTTATCTTTTATGAAAATTCACCAAATGTGTGCAAAACTCAGACGTTCCTACCAGCCATAGACTATGTTTCTCATATACTTTCAACAACAGGTCAGCCTTGATTTGAGGCTTAACTCCACCAGGACAAAAGGGTTCCTAATGTTAGGATAAGGTTTGATAATCAACAGAATTGTTCAATCCAAGGTACAACTGATGAAACTAGACTACAGTCTCTCATTACCTACATGCTTGTTCCACCTAAGGAAGTGTTCCCCTTCTCTGCTCAATAGCCCCTCGATTTCCCCACTTCCCTTCTAGGGTTTCAACAATAGGCCAGACAGGAAGTCTCAAAGCCTTGCAACTATTGTCAAAAAGAACCAGGGAACAATTCCTAGCAAAAATCTCATCTTGATAGGATGCTCATGGGCCTGAAAAACCACCTCTTTGACAACAAATCTCTCACCTGAGATAATGCTCATGGGCCTCACAACTCGCCTCTTCAACAATGAATCTCTCACATGGAGAGAATTCTCATGGGTATGAAAAAACGCTTTTTCAACAACAAATAATTTGGTTACAAAATGGAAAACCCCTTTTATAAACTCTTCTCCGTAGATAAGGTAATGTTCTTCCTTTCTTAGATGGTTCGACCCCTTCTTCCCATGAGAAAATGAATGCCTTCCCCAAAAGGAAAATGAGTTCCTCCCCCAAAATACACTAAGGACAACAATATATATTGCATTCCTTCAAATGGACACTTGTGACCTTCAGAACTAACTTTAGCCACTTGGTGACTCTCTCCCATCCCTTCGAAACTTAGGATAAATAAATATCCATAATTACACTTTTAGGAAATATTAATACAATATTCCCTTGGACCTAAGTCCCCACTTTTTATGTTTTCGGTGGAGTTATCCCCCCGTCTCTTTTTGTCTAATCTTTCTGCATGCAACTATGTGATATTATTAATAACTTGAGTGTGAATACATTTTACAAGGATAGGCACATTGGCCTATTTGTGTCTTGTCTCACCAACCTTTTAACCACACAAGATCTCCA
>WSFP011509153.1:0-13223 GCA_009831015.1 Picea engelmannii
CTCCCTCAACCCTTGCCTCTCTGCCCCTCCCTATCTATATCTCTGCATCTCATATATACCTCTCTCTCTCTCTCTCAACCCCCGTCTCTCCCCCCCTCACTTTCTATCCCCTTACCACTCTGTTAATATCTCCTCATATCTCTCTCCCTCCCAAACTCTCTCTATATCACTCACTCACTCAATCTATTTCCCCTCCTCTCTCACTCTACCCCTCTTTCTGTTCCTCCCTCTATCTTCCCCTCTCTCTCCCTGACTGAGCTCTCTCTCTAACTTCATCACTTTTTCAATCGCTTTGTGTCTACCCAACTCTATCTCTCTCTCACCCACTCTTCCCTCCCTATGTATCTCCCTCCCTCTCTTTCTCTCTCTCCCACTCCCTCTCTCACCCCCCCTAATTTTTCAAACTCTATCTCCCTTCCTTTATCCTTACTTCCCCCTCTCAATCTCTCTCTCTCTCTCTCTCTCTCATGTACCCACATCATCAACTATACACCTCATGTATGTGCCAACTCATCAACTACTTGTCTCAACCATGTACCCAACATGTACCTCAACCAAAATCCCTCATCAATTTCACCATCCAAATATGATTTGTAACTCTGTAAAAGACCTGGTGTATATGATCACATACCTACAAACCTTCCTTAACTTTAACAACAAGAGACTAGCATTTTCATCAAACTTTATTTTAGTCTCACATGACTAGTTTTGGATTAGTCAACAACCCTTACTTGAAATAGTCATAACTATGTAAATGTAATGAATAAACATATTAAAATAGTACACAATGTTCTTAAGTGTTTTTTATGCAATTCCTCCAAGTGTCACTACTTGGAACCTCTCATAAAAGGAGTTATAAAAAAATTGACATACCTTGTTGAATTCTGGCTTATTCGACAGAGTGAACTTGTAGAGAGTGCCCCGCATGAAATATTTTTTGTATGGATCTGAAAATGTTACACAGAATACTATAGACTGTACTCTAGCCAATATTTTTTGTCTTACTTAATTTAGATCTGTTATGAATAATTTATGGCATTTTTACCTAAAACACTTGTTTTAGACTAGTTTCAGGACCAACCACAAACCCTATTTTCCACGGAGTGTAACTCCAAAAATACAACGAACCATAAGCTTAAATTAGTACCACAACTAATTGGATATGTTTTCTCAATGGCCTATCAATTTCATTGTCTAAATCATTAGAAAAATAGTTATTACGAAAATGGTGAGATGACCTGTAAATAACATACCTTAGAAAGCATTATCAAAAGAATTTATCCTCCCTTGAATTTAGGCCTTCTTTACTTCACCTTCACTCTAAAATTCGGCTTAGATATCATTTGATTACCTCATTCACCTATATATATTAAATATTCTCCAATGTGATGTAAAATGAGAGAGCCTTGCCTCTTATTATACTTTCATGTATCTTGCTCAAAGTGTTACCTTTTAACCATGTTAACCCACTTTCCTTATTTTAGGGTTAACGAATTTCTATCCACTTGTCCAATTAGTAATTTGTCCATTAAATTTATTATTTAAATAATTTATTTTATATCCACTTTGACTTATAGTACAATCATCACTTCACTTTACCTCAAGGGGTTACCTTCTAACCATCTTAAACCACTTTCTTTATTTTAGGTCTAACCCACTTTTAACCACTTGTCAACTTAGTAATTTCTCCATTAACTTTATAATTTAAATAATTTATTTTGTATTCACTTTTAATTATAGTACACTCATCACTCCAATTTATTATTTACCTTCTAAAAATATCTTAAACCACTTTGACTACTTTGACCTTTTGGGGCTTCTAGATGACTCATGAGGGTTCTCCAACTTCACATGGCCATAACTCTCTAACCTTGAGGAGTTATGTGACGTTCCACATACCAATGGAAATGGAATGACATGAAATATCCATTTAGAATTGTCTTTCCTTAAAATATATCAAAACTCATACCATACTTGGGTACATTACCCAAACCTGGGTTCTCCAACTTTTCATGGCCATAACTCTCGAACCATGAAGAGTTATGTGATGTTCCACGTACCACCAGAAATAGAATGACATTTACCATCCATCTAGAATAGTATTACCTTCATGTATATTAAAACTCATACAATTATACATGAAACAACCTTGGGTCCATTACCCAAACCTTTGTGCTACCGTAATTTCTCCAAGGGTTGAAATCAATCTACAATGTCACTCTCCAATGGTTGAAATCAATGAAAACCAACAATCCATACCAAATTTTGTCGCAAGAGTTTGTTCTAGGCTGTAATAAAGCCAAGCCTTAGCACATTTTAAATGAAATAAATTTTGTCACTCGGACTTGACTTGGGTTGCATGCAAGTAAATTATGAGATAACCTCGAACAACTACTGATTGGAGACTTCCCCTTCCAAGCAGAGAGGGATATCTCAAAAATTTGTCACAACAGGATATTCAATAGGCTTAACAGTGGGTAGATCTCTAGGTAATAGAAAGTTTTGGGTTTTTAGGGTTGATGGGTTGGACCAGAAAGTACTCCATTGGGCATGGAATCAAATGATCAAGCAAGTAATAAGAGTGTTTCGGAAATTGAAATCCATGGAACAGAGGTGAGATGGAAGCTAATTACAGAGGGAAGGATTTATAAAAAGTATGGCAGTAGAATAAAGAGAAAACATATCAAAATGCAAGGAGCACTTAGCAATGAGTGAATTCCAAGCATAAATCAGTGGAAAGATATAGTTGGGACAGAGCATCTAGCAAGGATGAATTTTGAACCTTTATATCTCTGCAAGAAACAACCTATAACCTGTCCAAAAATAGAGCATCTAACAAACAGATGAATTCTATTACAAACACAGTTACAAATCGAGAAGCAAATGAAAATAAAACCAGGTGAAATGATGTGAAAACGAAGCAATAAGACATTCTCTGCAAACAAAATCACAAGAATCTCTGATATAGATCGAAAATGCTCTGCACTCTTTTATTAAACATGATAACAAGTGATACAGCCTAGGAGTACTACTCTCTCCACTCTTTTACAAATATTCCTCATATATGTATTGAGGTCGAAATCCTTTGTAATCTAAAAGATAACAACAGTTACAACCAATTCTTGAAACTTTCTGCCATAGAAAATGGGCCAAACTGCCGAAAACTAGGGCTACAATTACGGCTCTGTATATATCGAATAGTGACATATGTGTATAAAATCAAAGAGGATTTTGTGCATCTATTTATTTTGAGCAAAAAACTCTCTTAGTTCCCTGAGATCCATTTTCATTTTCCTCATATCTGCATTTTACAAACATGTGTCAAAACAGAAAAATATGAGATCCAGAAATTAGGGGTCAAAGATGGATTCGATTATCCCAATTTGTGACACCTGTAGGAAAATGGAGAGGGGATTTTTATATTCGATGTGTTAGGAACAAAAACCTCTAACTGTTTCCCAAAATGATCCTCCAGTCGCTCAGACTCATCATTTGAAAATGATGATTCAACATAGTAAAAAATGCCACATTTCTGAAAATGAACCTCATCTTGCGAGGGAGTACTTTTTACTGCCTTCACAAGCTCCAAATGATATTTTGAAGAAAGCACTGGAAACATTTGGATCTGTATATGTCTATCAACTATTCGAAAGTGGAAAATGACCTCCCCAAGGCTGAGAAAAATGGTTTTTTTTTTCCCAAGGCCGTTTTTTGCATATGATTGGAGTCTCGATTTCAGGTTTTCGGGTTTCATGGTTTTGTGTATCATGTCTTCAAGATTTATGACATGCAAGGAATCTCGAATCGTGAAATCACGATGGGATTAATTAAGCGATAATCATTTGTCTTAATCTCTTAATTAATCACGATTAGCAATTAATATTTAACCTTTCATGGATTTAAGTGTCAGGACTTCGATAACACTTAACGCGAGAAATCTTGAATCACGAAATTGTGATGGGATTGATTAAAATTTAAAACACTCTTAGATTTTTTATTAAGCACGATTAAAACACAGGCTTTCGGGGTTTCGAAAATCGCAAACTTGAAACTTAAAGCATGAAGGCAGCTCGAGTCACAAAATCCCGGTGAGACTTGTCAACATTAATATTTCTTATTCTTTAATTAACCCGACTTATCCTTTAATAATTTAGTGAATTCAGGGATCGAGGCTGTAGTTATTAGGATATTTTCATCGACCAAATCCCCGATGGCAAAAAACCCAGACTCGTGAGCTTTTTTTTCATGTGGCTTAATGCTCAGTGTATGCATTCGTTCCATTGCCAATGCTTCCATTCGTTCTCCTAAGTGACTGAAAGCCAAAATTTCAATATTTGTTACAACAGAGGCTCCATCTAGGGATGGTGCTTTCCTGCAAAGCACCAAGAATAGTAGACCACGTGCCTTCATCCATTGGGCGACCATAAATCATCCTTATCAAACTCTGAACTTTGTCTCTTTACTTGCACCTTTCCAAAACAAAAAACTGCTTATGCATTCATTGGGCTATGGAGTCATAATGCTTTAAACTAAACCATATTGGATTCCAAACTAAACCGAAAACATATTGAAAACCACTGTTGTACTCTAGTGCTCAAAGTCGAGCTTATTTATATACATCACCTACTCTAACCGATATCACTGCTTTGTTCAAGTATAGGAAAACTTACAAATCAACCAAGCGAGTATTTGACTAACAAACTTAATTATACTTCCATATTTTAGAAAAAGGATGACAGGAGCAGCTGCAAATTTCAAAACATGCCCTAGGAGCAGGTACTTACAGTTTTGAAATTTAGACTTCAAGAATTTGGAAATAAAAAATTCAGTCCCCCATTTTGACTCTATATAAACTGTTACTAGATCGTAGAAGGGAAGAGATATACCACTTTCACAATTAATCCATACTTCCTCCTATTGGGCAGGCTATCTAAAATGTTTTTGCACACTTTGTCCACTGCTGATTTTTTCTTCCACTAGTGCAAAAATGTCGCATTGAAACTTACTGGTTTGTCGCTCAATGGTTGCTAAACAGGGAGGAGAGATCAATTGTTTCAGTAACCCCTCCTTATGTCCTTCACCTGCTGTCCAAAAATCTTCTTGGTAGCTATCATACATAGGAGAATCTCTTTCATGATGTTGTTGATTGCTTTCCTGTTGAACCAAAGATTCTTATTGCTCATCAACTTCATAAACACTTTCACCACATTCATCAAACAAAGGGGGATTGTTGTAAATTTTTGTGTGTGATGAAAAACAAATCTGCTCTTCTTGTTCTTCTAGATATTCATCATAAATAGGTTCATCAAATAACTCAGGATTATCGTCAGTCAGACAAATGATAGGAATAGAAGTCGTGAAGCTATCTATCTCAGATCCACACTCCTATAAATCATAGTCCAAAGTATCTTCGAACAACAAGCATTCTTCAAGGTTATTAAATATGACAACCCTATATTCTTCATGAAACAAAACAATGTCTACAAGATGATCCTCTGGCCGGAAATCATCATCATAAATTGGTTTACTAACTTCCTCTAAAGTTCCATGGCTGTCATGATTTAAACTTGGATTTTCATTTTTAGTAATAGAAGAAGTTTCACTCACATGTTCAGGACTATGTGAATGTTGTAGATCTATGTAAGTAGGGGTTGCAACATGACTTTTTAGGAGCACATGTATATCTTCTTCTGTTAAAGGAGGAGGTGGTCTATGCAATTTCTGGATCAAGCAACTATTGTTTTATTTCTCTTCTACATGTTGACCATGATGCTGAATATCTTCTTCTTGAATGTGATCACAAGAGCTATCATATCCTACTATTTTACCAACCAACTCTTCTTCATACTGATTATCTTCATCGACTTGAGAAAATTTTTATATTCCTTCCTCCTCTTCAAGAACATGCATTTGATCTGTTTGTCTTATAAATTCTATATTACAACAATCTTCAAAAAGTATTTCAGCTGAATAGATTCTTTTACAATGCTAATGAAAAAGTATGTGGAAATCTTTCAATGAAGGAATACTGGAATGAAGTAAGGATTTATACTAGAGTCTAGCATCTCTTTCCAACGAAAACATAAACAATTTCATGAGTACATCTTCATGATGTATATTTAATTCATCCATGAGCTTGTGGAATTCAAACAAGTGTTGGTCGAGATTGTCATCTGCATATTCTCCAAATTTAGGAAGGACATATTCCCAAACTTTAATGTCTAGAACAGTGTTTGGAAAACCATAAACATTTGCAAAGTCCAGAGGAGAAAACCTTGCAGCAATCCGAGCGGTGAATGAATCTGACATTTTGAGACCAGTGGAGTTTCCAGTGAATCCTGTAGAGTCTTCAAACCATGGATTCGTCGGGTGAATGATCATAGCCAATTGAATGCCTATCCCTTGTTCACCATCAAGAAATAGATCTGAACTTTTTGTCGTATCCCACTGATGATAACTTCTTTCCTCCATCCCCAGAAACGACGCTAGAAAATTTTGTCGCAAGAGTTGGTTCTAGGATGTAATAGAGCCTAGCCTTAGCACATTTTAAATGAAATAAATTTTGTCACTCGAAATTGAATTGGGTTTCATGCAAGTAATTTTCGAGATAACCTCGAACCACTTTTGATTGGAGACTGCCCCTTCCAACATGAGAGGGATATCTCGAAAATATGTCACAACAGGATATTCAATAGGCTTAACAATGGGCAAAGCTGTGGGTAACAAAAAGTTTTGGGTTTTTAGGGTTGATGGGTTGGACCAGAAAGTAGTCCATTGGGCATGGAGTCAAATGATCAAGAAAGTAATAAGAGTGTTTCGACAATGGAAATCCATGGAGTAGAGGTGAGATAGAATTTGATTATAGAGGAAAGGATTTATAAAAATTATGGCAGCAGAATAAACATAAAACATATCAAAATGCAAGGAGAACTTAGTAATGAGTGAATTCCAAGCATAAATCAGTGGAAAGAGATAGTTGGGACAGAGCATCTAGCAAGGATGAATTATGAACCTTTATATCTCTGCAAGAAACAACCTATAACCTGTCCAGCAATAGAGCATCTGACAAACAGATGAATTCCATTACAAACAAAGTTACAAATCGGGAAGCAAATGGAAATAAAACCAAGTGAAATGATGTGAAAATGAAGAAATCAGACATTCTCTATAAGAAAAATCACAAGAATCTCTGATATAGATCGAAAATGCTCTACACTCTTTTATTAAACATGATAATAAGTGCTACATCCCAAGAGTACTACTCCTCTCCACTCTTTTACAAATATTCCTCATATATGTATTGAGGTCGAAATCATCTCTAATCTAAAAGATAAAAATAGTTACAACCAATTCTTGAAATTGTTTTCCATAGTAAATGGGTCAAAGTGCCGAAAACTAGGGCTGCGGTTACGGATCTGTATCTCTCGAATAGAGAAATATTTGTATAAAATGAAAGAGGCTTTTGTGCATCTGTTTATTCTAAGAAAAAACCTCTCTCAGTTCCATGATATCCGTTTTCATTTGCCTCATATATGTGTTTTACAAACATGTGTCAAAACAGGAAAATATGAGATCTGAAAATTAGGGCTTGGAGATGGATTCGGTTCTCCCAATCTGTGACACCTGTAGGAAAAATGAGAGAGGATTTTGATATTCGATGTCTGAGGCAAAAAATAATCCAACTTTTTCTCAAAATGATCATCCAGTCGCTCAGAATCATCATTTGAAAATGATAACTCAACATAGTAAAAAATGCCACATTTATGAAAACAAACCTCATCTTGCAGGGGACTTTTGACTGAATTCAAAAGCTCCAAATGAAATTCTGAAGAAACCACTAGAAATATTAGGATATTTATATGTCGATTGACTATTCGAACACGGAAAATGGCCTTCCCAAGGTTGAGAAAAATGTTCGTTTTTTTTTTCCCACGACCATTTTTTGCATATGACTGGAGTCCCGATTTCGGGTTTTTGGGCTTTTGGGTTTTGGGGTTTTGGGTATCATGTCTTCAAGAGTTATGAAATGCAAGGAATCCCGAATTGTGAAATCCCAATGGGATTAATTAGGCGATAATCATTTTTCTTAATCTCTTAATTAATCACGATTGGCAATTAATCTTTAACCTTTCATGGATTTAAGTGTCGGAACTTCGATAACACTTGACACAAGAAATCCTAAATCGCGAAATTGTGATGCGATTGATTAAAATTTAAAAAAATCTTAGCTTTGTGATTAAGCACGATTAAAACACAGGCTTTCGTGGTTTCGGAAATCATAAACTTGAAACTTAAAGCACAAAGGTAGCTCGAGTCACAAAATCTCGATGAGACTTGTCAACATTAATCTTTCTTATTCTTTATTTGACCCGGCTTATCCTTTAATACTTTAGTGAATTTGGGGATCGGGGCTGTAGTTATTAGGATATCTGCATTGGCCAAATCCCTGATGGCAAAAAACCTAGACTCATGAGATTTTTCTCCATGTGGCTTAATGCTCGGTGTATGCAGTTGTTCCACTGCCAATGCTTCCATTCATTCTCCTAATTAACCAAAAGCCAAAAGTTCAATATTTGTTACAACACCAACTATTCATAAAACTAATTCAACTGTCTCACAATCTCCCCCTTTGGCATTGATGGAAACACCAACATTGATGGCAACAATTAGTCATGATAACATTCATGCTTATACTCTTCATCAATGTTTCTATATATCCCCCTTTGACATCAATGTCAAAGGGTATCTCCCTTTGGGTCTTCTCCCCCTGACTGAAATCTCCTTGGGGATTCTACCCTTGTCTACATGCCTTTCATTTTTCTTTATCATTACTCTCTTTCCCTTCATATGAATAATATATCCCCCTTTGACAAAGGGTATCATATCGCTCATTCTTCCCTTGTGACAATTGCTCATTATTCCCCTGTGACAATCGCTCCCCTTGGAAACATGCCTCTATGCTCTCTCTCCAAGAATTTACCTCTGCATCTGATAAATCTCCCCCACTTTTGTCATATTTATGGTGCTTCCTCCTGCTTATCTAACACATATAAGATTAGCATTCAAAAGTATTCATTTTGGAGTAGAAATTAATCTGAGTCTCTTGCGAAGATACTCAAAGGATTATCTTGGAAGAAGTTTTGTAAAGATGTCTTCCACTTGTTCTTTTGTGCCCACATATTCATCTCTAATGTTCTTCTTTACAACTTGTTCCTGTAGAAAGTTATAATTTACAGGAATTTGATTTGTCTTGGAGTGCATCACTGGGTTTTTTGAGATATTGATGGCACTTGTATTATCACAATAGATTGGAATGAGCTCATCATACTCAACCTGTATATCTGTCAAAGTTTGTTTCATCCATGGAACCTATGTACAACATGTTGTTGTTGCAATATACTCTGCCTTGACTGTACATAAGGATACCTATGATTGTTTCTTTCTTAGCCAAGATACTAAACACTCACCCAAGTAAAACATTGCTCCACTGGTGCTTCGTTGGTCATCAATGCAACCTGCCCAATATGCATCTGTGTAGGAAATAAGTGATAGATCCTTTCCTTTTGGATACCATAATCCAAACTCTTATGTTCCTTTGAGGTATCTGAAAATCCTCTTCACTTCTAATACATGTGATTCATTTGGTGTTGCTTGAAATCATGCCACCCGTCCAAATGCCTGCATTAAATATGGTCTGGATGTTGTCACATATAATAAGATACCAATCATTGACTTGTATTTCCTCTAGTCTGTAGACTTTGAATCATCATCTTTTCTCAACTTGCAACTGGTTTGTATAGGAGTGGTAACAGGTTTGCAATCTTCCATTCCAAACCTCTTTAGCATTTCTCTGATATACTTATTTTGAGAAATAAAAATTCCTTGGTTTCTTTGACATATCTGAAGACCCAAAAAGAAGGATAGTTCTCCAAGTACTAACATTTAAAATTCATTCTACATATCCTTTGTAAATTTATGGCTTAACCTGTCATTAGTACTTCCAAAACAATATCATCAACATAAATTTCAATTAATAAAATATTACCTTGAGTTACCTTGATGTAGAGGTTGTTGTCTACGCTTCCTTTCCATAGTTCGTAGGGCATTTTGTCATTATTGTTTATGAGCACTACCCTATTTTGGATTTGAACTGATATATGCACTACATGTGTCCAAACATATCTCTCAATTTTGAATCCATTAGCATTGTTTGAGCCATTTCCTGTGTAATTACCATCCATTATGATAATGTTCCATTGTCTCTGAACCACTCTCTGAACCAATCTATGAATCCATGCTCTCGTCCACTATCATATATCTATCGAAACCTGCTAAGTGTTCTTACGAATCCATCTCTGTCCATATTTTCCAAGACTCTACTTGTGCAACTGTCCATAATGATGACCCATTTATCAGTATACTATCATGAAGTCTTGATTAATGTATCAAACTGTACCTCTTCTAACTGATTGTTCTGAATCTGTCTTCTCAAACTCTAAAAGTTGCTCAAAGGATGGTTCTTGGTTTTTCACAGCTATCGCATAGACTCTCCCTATCTAATATTCATATTACTTAGGAGTCTTTAAGTCGGATGGGTCGAAAAAATTCCTTCTCTAATGTGTATTCATCATCTTCTTCATTGGTAGATTCATCATCATATTCATTGGTAGATTCATTATCTCTCTGAGCTCTCACTTATTTCTTTCTGTCTGTGGATTCATCTTTCACTACAATGCCTAAAAGTACAATCTCTAGAACATGTTCCTTATTTACCTATCCTTCCTTTCTTTCAGTTATTTTCCAAACCTTTTTGTATCTTCCATCTTTATTTTTCTCTATATAATTTTCTTCATCGCATTTTACTGTCAATATTGTGATCTCTGGTACCTGGTCTTTGGTCACCTGTTCTTCCTGTTTTCTTATCCATACTTTCTTATATCTGATATCGATATTCTATTTCATGGAAGTATCGATCATGATTCTACAATAACAGGCTATGTTTCCATAATTATGACATCTGTAACACTCAATGTTACGTGTGACCACATAGGCACTTATTGTTTGAACATTTGTTTTATAATCCCTGCAATCTGCAACCTTATGTCCAAATTTAGTACAATAAAAACAATGACCATAAAACAAATTTGCATACATGGGAGTGAATGATATTGTTTGTGACATAGTCCTTCTAAATTTTTTCCTTGACTAATCATGATCATGATTGAATATTCTTTGTGGCTTGAATGTCAATGGCCTTCTTGAAGATGTATCTTCAATAGTTTTCTTAGATTATGGTTGACCGTGATTCCTTCCTTTGAGTACTTTTGCATAACTCTTTCTATTTTCTTCATTCTTCTTTTCTAGCAACCTAGAGTCCCTCTCTTCATTCTCTATAACTGATGTGGTTGGTTCTGTCTCTTCAACGTTCTTATTGAGCTTGACAATTTTACTTCTCAATGTGACAACGTATTCTTCAAGCTTCTCAACCTCTTATTATTTCTTCATTATCTGAGACTTCATGACTTCTTCTGTTCTTTTTTCTTCTTCAAGATAAATTTTTAATGTTATTATTTCTTCTTCAAGTCCTTTCTCTTCTTGACCAAAATTTTCCTCAAGATGGTTTAGATCGTTAGTTATTTCCTTAAGATGACCTGTTAATATATGCTCTCTCATTTTTGCTTCTTCCTTCTATGCTGCTATGTTGGTTTCCAAACACTGCTTTTGATATTCAAGATTTTCTTCGATCTTTCTGGATTCTTCTATCTAAGTTCTTAATTTCTTGATGACCTGTTGGGATTATTCAAAAATGTGAACACTTTCCTTTTGTTTCATCAATTCTTTCTTGAGTGAATTGTTTTCTTATCTTAGTTCATCTAAAGCACTAATCAATTCTTCTTCATAATTGTCTTCCTTTTCAATTAGTTTTTCTATCTCATTTCCTTCATGGAATTCTATTTCAAGATGTCCACATTTTTCACAATTAAAACAAAACAACATACCTCTGGTGATTATGTGTTCTTCATCTTTTGAATTTGCTTGACATGGTGAACACAATTCTTCTTGATTTGTATTTGCATCTTCTTTGACATTTTCTGAATATGTGATGGGTGAAGAATACATGTCATGTAACTTATCCCAAAGTTCTTTTTCTCATGAACATTTACCAACATTTTCTCTTATCGGATTAGGTAATCCTTCCCAGATGAAATCCATTGCTATTTTTCTATTCTTCCTCAATTCCTTCTTGGTTGCAGTCTTTTCCCTTTTTGAACTATCATATCTTGTAACAATAGATAGCCAAATATAATGTCCCTTTGCCTGTAAAAATACTTTTTTTCTTATGCTCCACATATCATACCTAAAACCATTCTCACCATTAAACATTGGTACTCTATTATCAGAATAATCCATGATCTCCTTCTAGTAGTTAAACTGCTTCCTAAAGGAACCGGCTCTGATACCAATTGTTGGATTACTAAGAGGGAGATGAATCGGTAATAGAGAAATTTAATCATTTTTAACCATATAATCCAAGTGTTATATCAATTTAGAATTATCATCCAGTAAATGAATAATAAATAAGAAATGAACAAACAAAAAATCACACATACACAGTACACCAATTTTTTACGTGGAAACCCAAAGTGGGAGAAAACCACATAATTTTTTTTCTTATATTTATTGAAGAATTACATTCATTGGAAGCACCAACTTCCTTTTTTTTCTAGCTGCAACTTGAAGGAGGCTCCAAGCCCCTATTTTCTCAGGCTACAACCTTAGGGAATCTCCAACTCCCCAATTCTCTGGCTACAACCAAAAGGAGGTTACAACCACTTGTCCTTGCCTCGTCCAACCTCCATGACGTATAAGTAGAATGATGGAACCACTTTCACACTATCACTGTGAGATATACTGATGTAAACCTGTACCAATCAACCTGTAATCAACCTGTACCATAAACAAGTGCATCAACAATGCACCAACATGTACCTCAACTTGTAGTGAAACTATACCATAAACAAATAAATCAACCATGCACCAACTTGTACAAAACCTGTACCATGAACAACTGCATCAACCATGCACCAAACTTGTACAAAACCTGTACCATGAACAATTGCATCAACCATGCACCAAACCTGTACAAATAACATGTCACAAAAACCTGTCCAAACAACCTATCACAACAACCTATCTAATCAATATTATCAACCAAATCAGAT
>WSFP011509156.1:0-13223 GCA_009831015.1 Picea engelmannii
GATCTTTATACATTACAGGTTCAAAGTTATGATTACTTCAAGTTAGGGTTGTTGACTAATCCAAAACTAGGCATGTGAGACTAAAGAAAAGTTTGATGAAAATGCTAGTCTCTTGTTTTTAAAGTTAAGGAAGGTTTTTAGGACTGTGATCATATACACCAGGTCTATTACAGAGCTATAAATTAGATTTGGATGATGAAATTGATGAGGGCTTTTGATTGTGGTACATGTTGAGTACATGGTTGAGACAAGTAGTTAATGAGTTGGCGCACATACATGAGGTGTATAGTTGATGATGTTGGTACATATTGATGAGTCATAGTTGATGAGTAGTTGACACATGATTGGTACATACTTGGTACATGGTTGGATGCACTTGTTTATGGTACAGGCTGATTACAGGTTGGTGCATGGTTGATGAACTTGTTTATGGTATGGGTTGATTACAGGTTGAGGTACAGGTTGATGCATGGTTCAGATTTATTGGTACAGGTTTACAGCGGTATATCTCATAGTGATAGTGTGACAATGGTTTCATCATTCTATTTCTACTTCAGGGTGGCAGGACGAGGCAAGGACAGGTGGTTGTAGCCACCTTCCGGTTGTAGCCGGAGAACATTGGGGGTTGTAGCCTCCTTCTGGTTGTAGCCAGAGAATTGGGGAGTTAGATCTTCCCTCAGGTTGTAGCCTGAGAAACTACGGGGTTGGAGCCTCCTTCCAGTTGCAGCTGGAAAACAAAGGAAGTTGGTTCTTCCAATGAATGTAATTCTTCAAGACATATAAGAAAAAGCATTCCGTGGTTTTCTCCCGATTTGGGTTTCCACGTAAAACACCGGTGTACTGTGTATGTGTGGGATTGTTTATTTCTTACTGCTCATTATTGGATAATAATTCTACATTGATATAACATTTGAAGAAAAAGGATTATAATTACGCTATTACTGATTCACCCCCCCTCTCAGTAATCCAACAGAAAGGGACTTTCCAATGGAAAACAACAACCATGAAGTCATTTGAAAAAATGAAGAAAAAGATAATAGAACAACTATTTTTGGTGCTTCCAAATTTTAACCAAGTGTTTCAAGTGAATTGTGATGCAAGCGGTTCAACAATTGGACTGGTTTTGAGCCAAGAAGGAAGACCAATCACATTCTTTAGCGAGAAATTGAATGATGCTAAGAAGAAGTACTATGTTTATAATAATGAGTTTTATGCTATTGTACAAGCCTTGAAGAAATGGTGACATTTCTTACTACTTAAGGATTTTATCTCGTTTACTGATCATAAAGCGTTGCAGTACATCAATAGTCAAGGTAAGAGAAATAAAAAACATTCCAAATGGGTATTTTTTTGCAAAGTTACTCATTTGTTTTGAAGCAAATGTATGGAAAATCGAATAAGGTTGTAGATGCGTTAAGCCGGAGGATAATGCTACTAAATACTTTGTAAGTCGAAGTTATTATCTTGGAATATGTGAAGGAGTTGTATGCAAAGGACATGGATTTTTCAGAATTCTGGAAAGAAAGCAAGGCATCTTAGAGAATCGATAAAACACCGTATTTGGACTTCCATATCCAAGCGAGATTCTTGTTTAGGAATGAGAATTTGTGCATTCCATGGAGTTCATTGTGACTTAATCTAGTTAAAGAGATACATAATGGAGATTTGGGTGGACATTTTGGTGTTGATAAGACCACGACGTTGATGAAGGAAAGATAATTTTGGCCCAACATCAACAAGGATGTTAGGAAGTTTGTTGAGTGTTGTAGAGATTGTCAATTGGAAAAAGGAAGAAGTCAAAGCATAGGGTTATATACGACACTGTCAGTACCCGAGAAGCCATGGGAAGATGAAAGTACGGACTTCATTTTGGGACTGCCTAGGACACAGAGAGGTCATGATTCTGTGATGGTTGTTGTAGATGGGTTTTCGAAGAAGGAACATTTCATACCAGGAAAGAAAACCAAGGATGCTACTAAAGTGGTTGCCTTGTTTTTCCAAGAGATTGTGAGGTTACATGGACTGCCAAGGAGTATCACTTCCGACAGAGATACAAGGTTCCTTGGACATTTTTGGAGGATACTTTGGAAAAATATGGGTTCCAAGTTGTTGTATAAACATATCATCCACAAACAAATGAACAAATCAAAGTGGTTAACAAGAGTCTTGGGAATTTGTTGAGAAGCTTGAGTGGAGAAAAACCATGGCAATGAGATTTGGTTTTGGCCCAGGTTAAATTTACCTACAATGATTCAGTCAATCAGTCTATGGGCAAGAGTTCATTTTAGGTTGTTTATGGAAGATTGCCAAAGGGAGTTGTGGATTTGGTTAAGTTGTCAAATATGGAAGATAGAAGGAGTGTTAATGCAAGTTAATTTGTAGAGGGCGTACATGAAATGCATGAGAAGGTCAAGTGGAAGCTACAACAAAGTAATGCCAGATACAAGCAAAGGGAATATCTATGGAGAAGACAAAAGGTTTTCCCATTAGAGGAAAGAAATATTCCCCATAGGTACATATAGCAAACTCAAATACAAGAAAATCAAACCATATAGAGTCCCGATGAAGATTTATGATAACGCCTACAAATAAGAGTTATTGGAGAATTTTGTCATTTCCCAGATATTCAATGTTGCTAAATTGTACAAGTTTCACAAGGGAGAAGAGGATGATGAAGAAGGAACCCTAGATGAATGGAAGAAGCAAATACATGTCAAGCCAACTGAAGAATTATAGAAAATCTTGGAAAAGAGGGATTGTAAAAGGACCCGAAACAAAGAGTTTTTCAAGTATCTAGTCCAATGAAAGAATAAAAGTTTTGAATATGCATCATGGATTTCTGAAGAAGATTTAGAACACCTTCAAGTGTCTTCCTCCTCCACAAGCTTTGTGATTACACCCATATGAGATGGGAGCTTATTGGCCCTCGACCAAGTTTTGTGGAAACATTGGTCGTGTTTAACCATTTTGGGACTTTGATAGGCTGGTTGAAGAGGGAGCGCCCAGGCGAAGCGAAGATCGCGGGATCTCGCCCTATTTTACGGGATTTTTGGGTTTTGGGTTTATGTAATGGGTATGGGATGTCGACCCATGGGTTTCAAATGTTTAGGCCTCTTTTGTAATATATAAGTAAGTAGCCTGGCGATGTAAGAAGGAGTTCGATCTATGTGATCATTAGAGTATGATTTTGCAAAGTACAGATAGTTATGAATGCTTTGTGCATACTGTTGAGACTTGCAGAGCTAAGTGCAAGTGATTGTAAGAAGGCTCTGTGCTTTGACCTAACTCGGGGAAGGAGGATCTGGTGAAGTGCACGCAGATCTCCTGTCCTATGCGGAGTGGGCCTTGAGGCTCTGTGCATGTAAGGAGATTAGAAGAAGCTAATAAAGAAGAAGAAGAGTTGGTGGACGTAGCCCCACACTGGGGTGAACCACGTATATCCTTTGTTGATGTGCTTTGTGCGATGTATTGATATTCTTCATGTGTCTATTTGCTTAGTGCATTGATATTGATGTATGTTGGATAGTTATATGAACGCTTAGTGCTTTATGATGTGAATGAATGTTAGATCTGAACTTATGCTAAGTACTAAGAGGTTAAAAGGGTAGATCTAGATTAAGACTGCGTTGATCTGTAATTAGGGTTTATCCTGCGATGTGAATAAGGGTTGAAGACTGATGAATGTTATTGGCTAAGTGCTCTAATAAAGTATTGTGATCACGGATCTATGTCCCAGCTAGGTTGTAGACACTTGAGTCCTGCAACCCCCCCTGCCTCTACCTCAGGTGAGACTTCATCTGCTTCGCAGGTGTTGCCGAAAGGGTCGGTAGTTAGGTTTTTTTTGGTGCATTGTTGAACACTGGGTCTACCCCTGTGCCAACAAATGGTTCCCTTGCCGGGATCTGAAACTGTGATTGTTGGGAACTGAGAAAAAGAGAAAGCTCTGTGCATAGATCTGTCGTTGTAGTGCATAGTAGTCTACTTGACTTATGAAGCTTTGTGCTAAGAAAGGAATCAGATCCGAAGAAAAAGATGTAAGATCTTTAAGTTTTGTGCTCCAAGAAAGGTAAGATAAGTGGAATTTTTTGTTTTCGAAAGAATGGATCTAGGTATGTTTGATAGATTTTGTCCTGGTCTGGAAACTAGGGCGCAAATAGAAGAAAGAAGATTTGATATGAATAGATCTGATAGCGAAGGATATGTTATTCCTATGCATAGAAAGAATCTTTGGACTGACAAGTGGATGCAGGATCCTAGAAAGAATTTTTTGCAAGTACATCACTATGATCCCAGTGCGCAGTACATGCAAGGTTGGGGATCATTTAAGAGAAAGAGAGGATTGACTCTTTGTTATAATTGTAGAAGACTAGGACATCTTGCTAGGGCATGCCCTAATACAAGACCTATTTGTCTTTGTTCTAAAGTTGTTGGTCATGAGGTTTTGGATTGCCCAAGAATGATTGCCAAAGTTGAAAAGATGAACATGAGACAAGAAAACCATGAAGAAGGTCAAGAATCTAAGGATATGATAAAGAACCAGAAAGAATCAGAGATTGTACTATTACAGATGAAAGAAACACTGAATGATCACAGAAATGACAGTTTATCGACGATCTTGGAAAATAAAAAGCAAATAGAGACGAGAATAGGAGACTTCGACATAGACTGTGTTCTGGATGAGGAAACACAGGTGAATATTATGACAGAACACACTTGGGAAATTTTGGGAAAACCTGCTATGATACCTTCGTTGTGAAGAAAAGGTTTTTTCAGAGGAAAGATGATAACCCTGTGTGGAAGACTTACTCATGTACCTATGAGTGCTCATGGAACATCGACAAAAGAAGAATTTGAGGTCATTAAGCTTGTTGAGAGCAATGCTCATTTTGCACTTTTGTTAGGAAAGACTTGGATTGAGAAAGATCAGATTAGAAGGAAAGTAGAGGAAGAAGCTATAGAACAGAAAAAGCAAGAATTAAGGGATTTCATGACTAGAAGAATAGTGTGCTTAATAGAAGAACAAGAGGACCATTCAAAGCAACCGAGGACCAGAGACCTAGCTGTTGAAGTTGAAAGAACGCAAGAAGGCTTAAGGAACCTATCCATATAGGAGAGAAGAGTACCTACTCCAGAAATAGTAAGAGAAGAAGTATTACCCTTGAACCCTGTGGAAGACCTTCAACAGCGCGAAGTTACTATGCTAAGAAACGATAAGAACAGGAATGGAAAGAGGAATCTAGAGACGCAGATCATAGGAATGGAAAGAGGAATCTAGAGACACAGATCACAGGAAAGAAAGCAAGAAAACTCAGTAAGAAGAAAGAAAAGCTAGAAAAATTGCAGGAGGTTCCAAAGAGGACTTTGCAGAAGGAAGGCTTGTAGAACTTGAACCTCGTCAGAATAGCAAGACTGTGTAGAATGGTACTTCGCCATGACGAAGCAATATGACCGTTGGAGACGTCTCGACCTTTAGAACGACGCTCCAGAACGACTAGAAATGCAGTTATTGCCGGAAATATCGCCCTTGGACTGTTGGGACCGTGCCATAACGGTTGGAACCGTATTGATTGAGGCACTCCCACCCGTTGGAGGAGTCTGTTACTACGTTGTCTATTTAGTCTGCCACGTGTCTGACCAAGAACACCTTTGCAAATTGTGATTATCCAAGCCCATAGAGACCTGATTGCTATCGCATTATGCTTATTGAGACCTCACCGCCGATTCGATTTCCTTGAGTGTTTGTTGCTTGCCCGAGATATCTGATTACGAGTGTGTATGTCGGATGAATTCGGCTCAGTGGAGCATTTTGTAAAGGAGATTCTAATTGACCTTATCTACTGGATTGTCGTCATCAAGAAGTATAGAAGCGGGAGACGAGCCTGCTCAACTCCGCAGATTAGGAGATGCGACAGAGGCTCACCTTCGTTGAGTATGGAAGGAAAAAGAGCAGGCCACAGAGGCCCGAAGCAAGCAAAGGATGAAGCCCTAGAGCAAAGACGGGTTGCCAAGCAAGAGAAAGATGACCTCCAAGCAAAGTTTGAAGAGGACAGAGAGCAGATCCAGGGAGAGAAAGATCAGTTGCTCGCGGAGCAGATTGGAGTTAGAGAAGTAGTCACTCGGGCACTTTTCTCCATGCTAGGATTGAAACCAATGGAAGAGGAGACAACTGAGATCCAAGTGGGGAAGCTCGCTGAGGCCATTCAACAGCTCCAAGCAAAAGTAGCTTAACTAGAATTACAAGCACTACTGAGCACTCCGCAGGAAGTGCGAGATCAAAGGGAAGACACTGCCAGGAGCGCAGTAAAAAGAATCAAGGCATTGGTTGCAGAATGTAAGCAACTCAGTAACCAAAGTGCGTAGACCTACAAGAGCCTTGCGGAGGACCCAAAACTGAGAACACTAGAAACACAACTCTAGGAGGTGAAGCAACAAGCATCGATAGTGCAAGTGCAGTTGAAGCTACTTTCAGTGGTTGAGAAGATGAAGAGGTCACAGGAGGTGCGCATAGTTCAACAACAGGTCAATTTCATCCAAATTAGAGTCATGGAAGTGACCCAGAGACTCCAGCCAGTACAAGACGAAGCCTACACACTTTTTGAGGAGATCGAGGGACAAGATGCACAACTGGAACAAGTGGTCACCATCGTAGAACAACTCTTGGAAGGACCTGTCACCGAGATAGTCATTTAGGAGTTCGTAGAGAAGGAAGCTCTGGCGAAGCAGCAAGTCGAGGCAGCTCGAGCCAAGCTCGAGGCCTTAGAAGCAGAATTGCCTAGATCAAAGTGACTCAAGACGAGTCACAGGTGAGTGTTGGGGGCCTGTTGGCCCTCAACCAAGTTTTGTGGAAGCATTGGTCATGTTTGACCATTTTGGGACTTCGACAGGCTGGTCGAAGAGGGAGCACCCAGGTGAAGCGGAGATCGCGGGATCTCACCCTATTTTACGGGATTTTAGGGTTTTGGGTTTATGTAATGGGTATGGGATGTCGGCCCATGGGTTTACCCATGTTTAGGCCTCTTTTGTAATATATAAATAAGTAGCCCGGTGATGTAAGAAGTAGTTCGATCTATGTGATCGTTAGAGTATGATTTTTCTAAGTCCAGATAGTTGTGAATGCTTTGTGCATACTATTGAGACTTGCAGAGCTAAGTGCAAGTGATTGTAAGAAGGCTTTGTGCTTTGACCTAACTCGGGGAAGGAGGATCTGGAGAGGTGCATGCAAATATCCTTTCCTATGTGAAGTGGGCCTTAAGGCTCTGTGCATGTAAGGAGATTATAAGAAGCTAATAAAGAAGAAGAAGAGTTGGTGGACGTAGCCCCACACTAGGGTGAACCATGTATATCCTATGTTGATGTGCTTTGTGCAATGTATTGATATTCTTCATGTGTCTATTTGCTTAGTGCATTGATATTGATGTATCTCGGATAGTTATATGAACGCTTAGTGCTTTATGATGTGAATGAATGTTAGATCTGAACTTATGCTAGGTGCTAAGAGGTTAAAAGAGTCGATCTGGATTAAGACTGTGTTGATCTGTAATTAGGGTTTATCCTGTGATGTGAATAAGGGTTGAAGACTAATGAATGTTATTGGCTAAGTGCTCTGTTAAAGTATTGTGATCACAGATCTATGTCCCAGCTAGGTTGTAGACACTTGAGTCCTGCAACCCCCCCTGCCTCTACCTCGGGTGAGACTTCATATGCTTCACAAGTGTTGTCGAAAGGGTCGGTAGTTAGGGTTTTGCTGGTGCGTTGTTGAAGCGTTGAACCCTGGGTCTGCCCTTGTGCCAACAGAGCTCGTATTTTTCTTACCAAGGGTGTCTAATGTAGGAGCATCCTTGGTCTTGGGCAATTCGCATCACCTAATATAAGTTAGATTGTGTTTTTGTAGATAGCATAAGGGTCATCCTTTACTCTAGAAGACATGTTGCAAAACCCTCTACATAATACATGTTGCGAAATCTTTTGTAGAAGACATGTTGTGGAAATTTTTGTAGGATACATGTTGTAGAGCCTTTTGTAAAAGATGTTATCGTGCAAAGTGTAGGTTGGGCAAAGCCTAACCCAAACCACCAGATGGGAACAACTAAGGGAAAACCTACCCACTATCACCTCAAATAAGTACTCCCATCACTTTAGAGGTGAAGCAATCACCTCAAGGGGGGAATCCCAGGTGACCCTAGGGGGAAATGAGATGGAAAGTGGTACTTATAAATGGGTTCCCCTATAGTTCAAGTTGCTAAATGGAAAGTGGCTTTGATGACACATCTCATAAGTGGTTTAAGGTTGCCAAGTCTTTGAGTACCTACAGAAAGTGTTGTACCTGCCCGAGACACAAGAAAAGCCAAGTGTACAAGATAAATGTTAAGTGGGTGAGCAAGTTAAGAATTTTGTCCCTATTTGAAGTAGTCAATGGAGATATATATCATCAAGAAACAATTAATAAATCTGCTAGATAAGATGCTAAAAGTTATGTAAATTATGCAAGAGATAAGCTAGTAAAAACTAGTACAACTCAAGTATAAAAGCATGAGACTTTAGCGTCAATGTAAGGTTGGTATAGATAGGTATTATCGAGATATATTTGCATCCTTATGGATGTACAAAACAAGTTGTTACAGCAGAAAAATCAGCCACCAAAATTTGCAAAGAAGCCAACCAAAAGATGCTTTAGGACTAGTAGATTATGTTGGAAAACTCTTAGCAAATTTTGACAGTTGAAAAGTGAGTTATGAATAAAAAAGAGAATGATTTGTTGCAGCCCTAATGGTTGTAGATTTAATTTGGTTACAACAAAAAATTGCTTGGCTAAAAGAGGACGCCCTTAGGGCACAAGAATGCTTATAACATGTAGAAAATAATCCAACTTGAACAAATCCAATATCTCTCAAAGTCACGTTTGTCAATGCAAACAATTTATTTCTCCAATGCAATAAAATATTAGTGCCTTGCCAAATGGGTTGTGGATTCTTCTTGTATTAGGTTAGGACTACTAATCTCAAGGGGTGTAAGCCATTTTACTCCCTTGAGATAGCAACCCTAACAAGGTAAAGTCTAGGAGGGTGTAAACCCTTTTACTCCTCCTAACAACCTTTGCAATAGCCCTTTCAACAAACAATAATGATAAAAAAAGGTGGAGGTTGTAAATCCTTATACTCCTCCAAGGATTTAGCCAATAACAAGCATGGAACAAGAAATAAACCTAACAAAATGCATATTTTCCTAACCAATTCCAAGAAATGCTCAGACAAAACCCTAGTTACCAAGCAATTTTCATGACCAAAGCAAAGAGAAAGAGCCTCCAAGAGTAGCGCACCACTTCACTTCATTAGAAAAGATAGAAATCATATGACAAAAGAGAGAGAGAGTGAATTTTCCCAATAGGGGCGCAAATTTCGACCAAGTATCCTCTCACAAGAGGGAGAGTGTGTTGAAAATGAACTAGGGATGATCTCTATTTATACAAATCCTATAAAACATAGTTTGTCCACATATCTTAGGGTGAACCACAAAGCAAGGGGACAACAACCCTTAATTTTCCCCTTTACAATTTAAATTTGATTATGCATAATAAAAACCCTAAAAAAGCATGATGTCACCCCTTTAGGGAAATGTTTTTCATCTTTAGCGAGTTGTTGAGGTTGGGGATGAGACGTTGGGCCTCCAAAGGCCTTTTTCCAAGGTGCTAGGGCCTTTTACAACAAGTCAAGGCATCCTCAAAGTATGACGTTTTGGCCCCAAGAGTGAGTTGTTGGGCTAGTAAGTGGTTGGGTTAGGTCTTCCATGGTGTCATCTCAGGCCTCCAAAGGAAATCATCATCATACAGCATGTGGGCCCCGGTATCCAACTTGTGGGCTTCAAGCCCCAAGGAAGCCCAAGCTAGGCTTGTTCTTCCAAATCTGTCCACCAACTAGGTCTTGCAAAGACAAATGAATACACCCTCCAAGGGTCTTAAGTCAAATGCATCATGATGAGTAAATTAAATCAATAAAAGAGCCATTTAAGCATATACATCCAAACCACCTCATCATAATAAACAATTTCTCAAAGACCCTATACGATTTTCCCAGTTTAGGTATGGGAGAGTTGACAAAGCGACTTATTGGGTGAATCATACCTCAAGTTTAGGAGTGTTTCCCAAGGGGACCTCTTTTTAAATCATGTGGATGAGGTGACATGGATTGGGGCAAGACCTTTGGGCATGGGGTTCATGACATACAAGGGGTTGTAGTGTCACAATTATGGGTGCCTTTGTAGAGGATGTGTTGCACCTTCGTTTTCAATGCAACATTTTTCCAAGCCCATTTATTGCTTTTTATTCTTTTAATATGTTTCCAGGTTGAAGCCAAGGTGGGGCTTCTACCTAAGCATGAAAAACAGTGCCCACCTTGACTCTACCCTGGTCACATCATGCTTCCCCAAGTTGAAAACATGTGTGGGGCTTATACCTAAGCATGAAAAACAGTGCTCACACATGCTCCACATTGGTTGGCATTTGTATTAGTTATTTTTTATGGGTCCATCAATTTCTTATGAGAGACATTTCATTGTCCTCGGGATCCCTGGGTGAGCATCTAGAAGGTTCATGATTGGATTTTACTCTTTCCAGCTACAAGCCTCTGGGCCTTCAACCCCTTCTTCCCATGAAATGAGGGACAACCCCTTCTTGGGTCAGTACACCCGTAAATCCCAAAAGGTAAGGAGATGAGGGGATGAAGTGTGGAAAGTGACAAGTATGGTCGGGAATGGCACGATGACTCGTCAAGAGGACCTCCCAGTAGCAAACCTATCCCCAAGGGTGACCCACTTACTAGGGCGCAATGTCAACCACCAAAGTGAAACGATGCAAAGAGCATAATGTCCAAGCAGACATTACATAATCCAAAGCAGTTTAAAATGAAACAAACTCAAATGCCTCAAATATTGAAATCACACTCACCATAATACATGACTTGTACCTCATGGAGAAAAACCCAATGTCTCCCGGAAGCCAGCTGATGCGGTGGATATTGTCATGATGAAGCTAGAAGTGTGATGGCGAGGTGGGTCTCTGTCTGTGCAAGTGGACATTGTTGGTCGAGTTGTCTCTTGGTACTACATGCCTGCAACATGGGGGCCTAGAGACATCGTCTCCTTAGTTATCCATAGGAATTGGGGATAACACAAGACATGCTATGGAACCATTTCCACGTAGGATGAGACGATTTAGAATAGTCCAAAGGGAAGGCAAGCTATAAATGAGATATGAGAGGATGTCTAGAGAAGTGGAACAACCAAAAACCACCTTGTCTTCCAATAGAAACAAAGCAAATAATGAATGTTTAAAGAAGGGACCGTGAGGAGAAAAAGGATCTCGATTTCAATTCAATTGGATTCGATTGGATTGGGTGAGTTGATCCCCATGATATTGGACAGAGGGTGATTTACAAAGCTGAAGAAATCAAGGGTTTGACATCTCTAAACAACAAACTGAAGGGAAAACCTGCAAAACTATAAAGCAGGGGAAGTGATCACCCGGATTGAGTTCAAAGCGTCGGAATAGAGGAATGCATCCATGTTACAAAACATGGAAGTAAAACAAATCTAAAACTATCTGGTATTGTAATCAGATTGTAAAGAGACAAAGGATTCAATCCTCGGACTATAAGAGTGATGAATCTATAAATTTCATGATTGAGTTAATAAAAACTTGCAATCCCAATTCTTTTTGTTGTTGTCTTTTGTTTGAAATTGTTTCATTATCAATTCCTCACTATATGAGTTCAATTTAATTTTTTAAACATTAGAACATTGGTCGTTGTGTATTATGAAAAGGTAGAAAACATGGTTCTAAAGTTGAGTTTAGGTGATAGAACCTCAAGAATTATGCATCACATAACAACCATAAACCATGCATGTGCTACTATGTATTACAAGTTTAAAGTGAAAAAGTATATTTAGATTATATCATATTTGACTTAAATAAAAATAATTACATCATATTTTCAAATGCATCCCTCATTATGAATGTTATCACTCAATCCATGAAAGACACAAAGATTCACTATCACATTTTTTTTTTTTTACTACTGGTTTATTTAGAATGAGAATTTTGAATTTAGGCTCTAATATCAATTGTATATTTTCTATAATATATATTGTTTCAAAATATATAAGCATCCTTTGTAAAAATTAACAACAATTTCAATAACTTAAATCAAATATAATGGTGTTCAAAAGATTTAAAATATTTGTTTCGACCATTTAATTAGATATGTTACAAAGATGTAAATAACAACACCGTGCTTTGTGCTTCCCCAACTTATAATGATTTATCTTAAATATTATATAAGGGTTTTAATACTTAAAAGTAACAATTATTATTATTATTGTTATTATTTTAATCGAAACAATTATATTTATGTTGCTTGAGATTTTTGGATATAAATGTTGGACACAGTGTTACAATATTGTCATTTATGTCAACAGGGTACAGAAGAATCCAGTTTAAACCCGAAGCTCAGAAGGAAGAACATTAATCGAAGCTCATAAGAGATGACACATTTGAAATAACATAGGAGACAAAGTTATGTGAGTAAAGAAATCCTTTTATAAAGGATCGAGTTACATGAGCCGTTCATTCTTAGTTCGGGACAATCCAGGATCGTTAGATCGAGGTAAATTCAGAGGTTGGGAAGGATTGAATCTCAACTGTCAGATTTGAAGTAGTATCATTATGAACCGTCATATCACACTAAAGGAAAGAAGGTGGTCAACTTCGACGTTGACCACTTCGACAAAAAGGAGTCTAAAACATGTAAGTTTCCCTAAAGGTCGAAGCCCCGAAGTCGCGAAATCCCATCAACCGTTGATCTGGAGTGAAAATATTGAAACAGTCAGATTGCGCTAAGGAAGAAGGTGGTCAACTCCAACATTGACCTACTCTAGCGATAAGAAGCTTAGATAAACCAAGAAATCCCGAACTTCGGAGCCCTGGAGTTAACAGAAGTCATTGATCAAGATAAGAAAAGATCTATGGCGATAGATCTATTCGACACTTCGACAATGATTTAAGGATGGTATAAAAGTGCCAAAACCCCTAAAGCCACGAAGTACCGAAGCCACAAAGTGTAAAGCGATGATCCAGAAGGGAGACATGTGGCATAAGACAAATATGAAACGTGGCCCAATTGGCTAGTGACAAGTGTCAAGGTATAGTTGGCACATTAGGTATACGAAAGTCA